>APFE030266069.1:36556-88501 GCA_000404065.3 Pinus taeda | reverse complement strand
GAAACATATATGTATTTAAAATAACATAGAATAAAATTCTTAATCATAGAGATTTACATCAATTTTATAAGAGATTTTTAATATGTAAATAGACTTTGTTACAATACTATGAGTCATTACCATGGTTTATTAATACTATAGGCTTAAAATTTATAATTCACTTCCTATGACACTTGTTCATATAGCATTAAATTTAAACAAGTCATTAGTTAAAAATTGGAAAAAAGTGTAACTACCTTTAAGATAAATCTAAGCCATTGATTTATATATACTACTATGAATATTCTAGAATATTCTATTAAAATATCGATTATTGAAATTAAAATTTTAGAACCTTTTCCAATAGACCAAATTTATGGTTGTAATTGGATATGTTTTTTGGTTGTCATCAAGTTATTATAAATTATAATTTATATTTAATTTAATTTATATTATTATAAATTTTTCTTAATATTCTTCTAACACAACTTATAAAGTATTTTCAATTACAACTACATTTAAATTTTAAAAAAAAATTATCATTAAAAAAAACATAAAACAATAAATTATTTCACATTTTAAATGTTTTTCAAAATATAACCTTGAACTGACTATTTAACTTAATAACACAAATAACAGATAAAATTGTGTAACGATTAATTATAACAACATATTATTTATCTTATTTTTTATCTATTAAGAATACAAAATTAATATTCATAAAAGATGAAAATAATTTCGTTTTAAATTTTGATGAAAAATTTAAAGGTGATTTTAAATGTTTAATTTGAATTCGAGTGTTCTAGAGTTTTAAAGCTAAATCTATTTATGGCATGAAAACATATTACATAATTTTAATGATATTCAAATGAAAAAATTATTTCATTTATAAATTAAACTTTACCTTTATTTAATACATAATTAAACTCATTGCACGGCACAAATTCTTTTAATACATAATTAAACTCATTGCACGGCACAAATTCTTTAAACATATTCTTTAAACATGACTACAATGCTAAAAATTATTACCCATACAAGTGAATTAAAACCTCAAAATATAACACAATGTAAATATAGCTGTGGCTGTTATAGGAAGTCATATATTGCCCCACGTTGGACAAAGGAAACAAGCAGCATAATAGCCTGCAAAATCTGGTACTGTCAAATCAGTTTGTCACTTTGCATTTACAGTGACAATGAGGCTTCATTGCTGTACATACCTCAGATAATTCGCCCTGCCGACGGTTTAGAACCTCGAATCATTAACTGTCAAGTCATATTTTTATACAAGCAAACCATACGTGCGATTTTCTGATATATAGAAAATGTATAGCTCCTACGGTTTGGAGCGAAAAACAAATTGCAATATTACAATTAATAGCGCTTCGGTTTCTAATATGAAGATCCTACTTACTATTCTGGTGCGTCCCTGCAAGGGCTTTTGTACCCCAAATCTGGCGGCATGTTGCTTATCCCCGGGACCTAAATATTTATATTGACCCTCTGCTTGGCTCGCTGCAACGAAGAGTGGGAGCAAAGTGACAGAGACAATCCCTCAGCATCTTCTGTACTACTACGCTCGCATTTCTGATTCACTGTGGGCTTTTGGGGTTCATTAGAACAGAAAAAGTTGATCACATTTGGTATCTCTGGCCGAGAATAACCAGGAAGCTGGGAGATATCATGATGTGACAAGAGTTTGTGGCTTCTTTCCTCTGCCCACTGAAAACCAAAGCACTGAGAGCCATATAGTATGGATAGATTTGTCTGTGGGTTAATAGCTTCAGGACTGCTGGAGAGGGCTGCATCTGGTTCTTCAGGAATTAGAGGGCATACACCTTGTAGTTCTGAATATTGAACATGCTCATTGCGAAAGCCTAGTTGCAGCCCTCGATCTGTATGTTCGGCTAGGTTTTGATCACCATTGTCCAGAACTGATAGCATAAGATCATGGCCGCTCACTATGGAAGAGTCATGTGATGGATATCTATTGTTCATCTTCAGCCTGAGAGCAGTCTCCTTCTGATTTTGATCTCCATGGTTTTTAGACCAACTTTTATATTCATAGTCGTGAGATTTTCCTGGGGAAAACTCGTCGTTGCAGGTTGGGATGTTCCTAGTAATGGCAGAGCAGGCTCTGTTGTTGCCTTCCTCATCGTAGTTGCTCGAGGAAGTGGTGCCTTTCCCGGGAGATGTCATAGCCAGCAACGTCAGCCCTTTCATTTCAGCAGGATTCTGTGGAAAACAGATAAACGAAATTTGTCATTCAAGAGGAAGCAACAATTTTGTAACTTCAAACCCTAGATCTATTGGTAAACCCTAGATCTATTGGTTTCATTAAAGAACCATACCCAATTTTTGACAGAAAGACTACGAAGTTAAATTTCTTGGTTCATGCTTTGGATTAATAGCTCCATTTTTGGGAACATATTATTTAGACTAATTGCTAACTCAATTTAATGATAAGGGTTTGGAAATTGGTTTGGTACAATGATAAACTTAAACAAATTATTCTAAGTAAATGGTCTAAGATATAACTAATTTACACATCTACCTAATCTACATATTTAGAGTTTGCTTATAGAAATCTAGGCTATGTTGAACTAATAGCTACCTAATGTACATATTTAGAGTTTGTTTATAGAAATCTAGGGTATGTTGAACTAATAGCTACATTTTGAGAATAAATTATTTAAACTAATTGTAAACTCAACTTAGTAATAAAGGTTTAAAAACTTATTAATGCTTACAAATTTGGTGCAATGGTAAACCTAAACAAATTACTGTAAGTAAGCTGTTTAAGATATAACAGAATCTACACATCTATGGAGCCTATAGATTTAGAGCTTGTTTATATAGAAATGTAGGAATTAGAAATTTGGGTTTGATGTAATGGCCAACCTAAACAAAGTCTAAGTAAACTACCTAGGACAGAACCCATCATCCTACAGATTTAGCTCTTGTTTATAGAAATCTATGAAGATAAAAGATGAGAATAGCACCTTCCTGTATATGGTTCCGTCCTCTTGGACATGCCAACCAGCTTCATTGCAAAGGGCCTTGAGCACTTCGTTGTGATCAGCATGTTTAGGCAAACTGTAATTACCATGAGCACGTAGACCAGCAAAGATTTTTGCAGCAACAGACCGCCTGATCCTCTCCCTCCGTCTATTCTTTTCCCTTTCATTTGCAGAAGGATTTCGCAACAGCAGAGTTTCACAGCCACCCTTCGCTGATGCCCTCCTTACAACCCACGGTCCCGATGTTGTCTTGATGCACCCACGACCAACAAATCCCTTGCTGCCGCTGCTGCTGCTACGCCTTGACTCGTGTTCGAATCCCTCCCGATCCATCGTCGCCCCTAGATGTCAAAACTTCAAACCCAAGAAAGTATTTTTTTATAACAATCTGTGAATATCAAATCCTGGTTCATGTGGGTTGGTCCAACCTGCAAAGATAGTCTTCCTCTTTCTGAAGGAAAATAATGGAATTGAGATTGCTCTTAATTGGAATCTGATATACACGAGCGAGTGGAGGGCCAAACAGCCACCTTATTCTCCTCCATTGCCGCGGGTTCGGCGCTGGCAATGAATGGTTCCCTTAATTAGCATTCATCTCATCCAACTCCCCCTTTCTGTTGGCTGCTAATGCAGACGGACCCCTCATTTGGTACAGCACGGTCAACACGCAAAGAATGTTTGCGTGCTTATCTGGGGAGGGGCTGTTTCCAATCACTTCCTTTCTACCCGCCAACTTCATGGTTTATCTCTGAGATATTTACACGGCCTTTCTTTCATTTTTTTTTCCCACCTTCTGTCGTGACTCGCCTCGTTTGGCCTTTTCAGCGCCAAGTTGGACCAGATTGGCATATGGTTTGATTTATAGAAAAAATAAGTTGGAGATGTGCATTGTGGGTGCAAGCACGGATTGCATGAGAGGGAAGGGATGGAGTGCGTGAGAAGATTTTATTGGAAAGGTTAGGGCGGCCTGCAGGATAGAGGTGAGGGCATTTAGTGAAGTTATGATTGCTATGATCATCACATTACATATAAAGCAGCGATTACACCATCCCATTATTTTTAATGTTGCTCAAGATTTAGAAGCATCGTTGTAATTTGGATTTCTACAAATTTCAGTAAAATTTTATTAAAATCTTACAAGAAATTTTAATACTCACGGAACAAAAACAACAGCCTTCTTAATATTTTTTTTCAATATTAACTATAACACCACCTCTTTAAGATACCATTTTTTTTAATACCAGCTCAGCTCACAAATTCAAATTACCTAGCACCATTAGATTTTAAATTCCACCTAATTTTATCAAAATCATGTCGAAATTTCTATTATTTTCTAATCGAAAATGTCACCTCCTTACCACTATTATCTTTGATACCATAACAGCTAGCGCCCCATGCATTCAAATTACGCCGGCACCACCTGTTTTTTGCGTTACGCCTTCCGTTTCGTTTCAGCGATTCATACCCACTGAGCGCCGAGGAGGAGCGTTTAAGCAGAGCAGCACAGTTAAGTTAAAAGCCGTTTTTCTTGTGATTCCAAGCATGCGAAACAATGGCCACATTTCTTGCGTTTAAATTTCACAAACGTTTGATGACAGGCAACAACTTCAGGTACTGGAACGTTCATTGCCTGCAACTACTTCAGGGACCAGTATGTCCGTTTGGGTCATATTTGTTAACTATATTTAGTCTCTAAAGGAACAGTTGTTAAAGGCCTAACTACAGACTGAGAATGCGGCTATTAAATGTTGGTATATAAGTCGACTGACAGCATTCATTAGGAAGAGTTGGGAACCCATGATTGTCATTAATAAAACAGGGATTGTTCGTACAAGTTCAACTAGCACGAAAATTACTGCCTGCAGCGTCATGATTTTAGGATATTCCCTCTCTGCAGCATGCATTTGCGACATATAGCTCAAAGATTGCTGGCCATTGATTGCCCAGCATAGGTATGAAATACATTCATGTGGTACCCGTGGGTTATTTCCATTTCCGTTGAAATTTCTTAATACGAAACCTGTGAGATTCATTCATGTGCTTTCTGTGGCTATTTCCATATTGAGATTTCTATCTTGACAAAAGAAAGTATTTTAGTTCTAGATATTTTTTATTACTCATTTTATAATATTATTAATGAAATTAAATTTATATTAATTAAAACATTATATTAATTTTTTTTAATGTAAACATGGATTATACTTATCTTTTTTTCATTGTTAAGAAAGTTTGTAAATCACACGATTTTATTTTTGTATTTTGAAAAATTATGTGGTTGATAATATCATTTTTAAATAGTGGGAAAATATATCATAATTTATTTGTCAAACCACTCAAAGGGACAACCATCACTAGCTACTATATGCTAATATAAGTTGACTCATCACTCTTATTCAAGGAAAACCATGACATCTGGGATTACCAGAATATCATCTAACACTAAAATTATATCAACCCAATGATCTAATTATCATCTATAATTTAATAAATAATATAAAAAAAGAGTTACTCTAAAAGTATATCGGAACTAAGGTGAATTGTAATAAAGAAACGATGTTCAACAAGATTCAGAGTAGCATAGTCCCTACCTCTTTTGATAGTTACCCGTATCTTGGTGATTAAGGCAGCGCATGGTGCGCACTTTGTCATAATGATAATGGTTTTTTGTATGTAGCAACACCTCCCATTTTTGTAATCTCCTACAATGGATACCTCTATACTTTTAGAGTAAAAGCTATTAAGCACTTAAATGATGTCCTTATTATAGCAAAATGGGAGATTGATTGAGTTTATGTGACAATTCGAAAAAAATATTTGGACGGAGTGGAATAGTGTGTGGAGGGGGAATGTATGCAAAGGTGTGAAAGTGGGGGAATAGTGGTTGTGTGAAGGGGGAATGTGTGCGAAAGTGTGAAAGTGGGGGAATAGTGGTTGTATAGAGGGGGAATGTGTTCAGAGGTGCGGAATAATGGTTCTCCCATGTGCAGTGCTCTTCGAAATATCCTTCCAATGTTGTTCGGAGGAAAAGTGATTGGAGGTGTAGAAGTGCAGAAGAAAACCACTTAGCAAAGCACTTTATAGAAACTCATTGATAACAAGCCCCCTCAATAATTGATTGAAAATGTGTTGGCAACGTGGATGCCAAAACTACATAATAAACACCTAGCCAGTGCAACTATATACATGTTCTCTCGCAGAACACTTCTTTAGCTTCTCTCTATTCTATTCTAACAATTCATATGTCGTACAATATTTGAATATAATTATACAGAGAAGTAACTTACCAAACAATCGAAATCAGAATTGTTAGTGATAAATCAAAGTTTATTAATGTGTATGAGGAAGAAATGTTGTGCGAGAGAATAGGTGTACGAAGCAAGGAACATAAGTTTTCCTCCATAATGTTCCATAACTCTGCATACATTCTTGTACACTTCATATTAATCAATCAATTAGCATTTTCGCTCATTAAAACTCGGGGTATGAAAAGTTTGGGTTAGGTGTATATCGAGTGCAAAATAAGGGTGGATGATTTATGTATAATGGTTCTCCCACACATATTTCCTTTCTACACGACTGAAGTTACAAAATTGATTTAAAATTGAAATTAAATTAAATTAAATTAAAAAATGATTTTTTGTACCTGTTGACAGTTCTAGTTATTGAAATTTGCTATGTTAGATACTAGCTATAGAGCCCTTTGCACATTATTGATTTTCTTACAACCAATAATCATTACACAATGCTTTCAACTAAATGCTCTGAGCATTGGAAGGATCAATTGATTACAAGTCGATTTGTTTAATAAACATTGAAAAGAGTCAAGAAATGTATGTCAAATGACGTGAAAATTGACATCTTGCAGTATGCAAAGTGATTAAGTACTTGAATATGCCCTGATTATGTGTGGATTTAGCAAAATGAGATATTGATTGAGCTTATGTGTCAATTTGGCAAAACGTTTACATGGAAGAAAATAATGTGTAGGACAAGTTTGTGGAGAGGAAACATATACAAAGGTGTGAAAGTGAGGGAATAGTGTTTTTGCATAGGGGGAATGTGTGCAGAGGGGGAATGTATGCCTTCTACATATACTTTGAATTTTTTTCAACGAAAGGTGATTGGAGGTGTAGAAGTGTGCAGATGCAAAAGTGCGAAAGAAAACCACTTAACAAAGCACTTTAGAAAAAACCATTTGTAACAAGCCACCCTAAGAACTAATAAAATATGGATTGGAAGTGCACATGCCAAAAGTGCATGATAAACACCTAGCGAGTGCAACTATAGACATGCTACTTTTTAAAATTATGTTAGCTTCTCTCTATGCTATATTAATTACTCATGTACCGAGATCACCATATTTGCATATCAATATGTAGAGAAGTAGCAAGTATGGTAAAATCGAAATTGACATTTCTAATGATAAATATAAGTCTATTAATGCATGTGAAGAAGAAGTGTTGTGTGGGAGAATGGGTGTGCAGAGCAAGGAACATAAAATTTCTTCTGCAATGTTCTGTACCTCCGCATACATTCCCGTACACTTCATAGTAATCAATTAATTAGTGGTTTTGGATTATTATAGCATGAGACATGTGTGAATATTTCTAGCACATGAGTCGAGTCATGAAATTGATTTAAAACTGAAATTAAATTAAATTAAATTAAATTAAATTAAATTAAATTAAAAAATGGTTTTTTGTATGTTTCAGTAGATACTAGCTACCGATCCCTTTGCATGTTCTTGTTTTTTTTTACAACCAATATAATAATTACACAATGCTTTAATGTAAATTTTATTAAACACTAGAATGATCAACTGATTACGAGTTGATTAATTCAATAAATGCTGGAAAAACTCAAGAAATGTATGTCAAATGACATGAAAATTGAAATCTTGCAGTATGCAAAGTGATGACATATCACCCAAAACAAGCAATGTGGAAAGATGTTTATAAAGACAAAATAAGTGACACATGGCAGTACAACGAACTAGTCATGTGAGACTTAGGTATTTGTTTTCAGTGCAAATTCATAGTGTATCATTTAGACATCGCAGGGAGTGTTGCCTAAAAAAATTTGTGAGACGGGTAACTTTATGTCATTTAGCTGAAGAATTAGTGTGGTTCTTTATCAAATTAACACATGTTATTGTTAGAAGGGATAAATGTAAGCATGTTATCCATATCATTTGTACATGTAAACAACTAAAACAAATCACCATATAATGATAAAATCAAGGATTATTGGAAAAAGTGAACATATTTTTTCCATAACGAGAGTGATTTTCTGTAATAATGGAACACTAGTGTTAATCCTTGCAATTAGAGCATTGATCCTTGTACTTTAACAAAATATTATACCATGAAATCTTTGTAATGACAATAGCTGGTGTACAAATTGTTGAAAGAATTGAATACCAAAACATATGAGAAAGGACAATGTGGAGGATGGTCATATATGGAGAAATTGTGCCAAGACAAAAATTCTTGCGAAGGTGCAGTAACCTGTCATCATAAGTATTGATTGCGGTGTATAGAGCTCTGTGCCTGATATTAAAAAATTAATTAAGGCTTAGTTGTACTATTAACATCTATTCAACAAATCAACACACAATCAAACCATTTTTTGAGTGCTTAATAACATTTATTCTGACATATTGGGTAATGATTACTAGTAGTCAACATATTGAGGAGATCCTATACATCCATATTATAAAATGGCCTTTTCAACATTTATTTGGCGAATCAACATATAATCAACACATTGTTAAAGTGTTGAATAACAGTGATCCGTAAATTGTCGTGGATATTCCACTCGACAATTCTTCACAACAGATATGAAAATATTATTTTAAAAATCTAAATTCCTACACTATTATAGTTTTATTTAATTTCTAAATATATAAATTTTATTGTAATTAGTGCATACATGTGACTCGAAATTATGCAGAAAAGTAGAGAACGAAAAAATAGGCTCCCACACACACAAAAGACATAAAATATTCTCTGAGAACCCATTTTGTGAGAATACCCAACTGGAAGGTGAGGTCGCTTCATCCTCATTCTCTGTCTTGAAAATATGGCTATAGATACAAATAAGTAATTCCTGTTGCCCGTGGGATGATACAGTGCACAAATCTTGTTGTGTGCTCTACCTTTTATCTCTCCTGGTTATCTTTGCTTCGCTATCGAATAAAATGCTCTTGAAAGAATGGAATGTCTCTTCCTCCGAGTGGCCTAGTTATAACATAACCCGACAACCTAATAGTGGTTAATTTTGACTACATCAACTCTTAACTAGAGTTATAATATAAACTCTTCTAGAGTCTTTTACATCCCAAAGACATGGCTAGCCCAGTTTCCATAGATAATGGGGGCTCACAAGACATCCTCCCAAACTATAGGTGTGAAAACATGAAGGTCAACTTCTGAGTGACATAACTTTTGCATATAGACTCCGATTGATGTTTTTCTTGCGCCATTAGAAATATCTTTGTGTAGAAAAACACGAAATGATTGCACATCATAGCAGAAATGTTTTACCCACAAAAATGTTGTTTGATGCCTCAAAATGCTCTTATAAGGTTTTAGACCTTGTTTTGCCAAATTGGGTCTCGCTGTTAAAAATGGTTCTGTGAGCTGATTCCTCCACTTTTTCTACTCTAAATGCATCGAGATGGATGAAAAACAATATAATAATCCAATACGAATCACACCTCCTTTATTGGGAGGCTTTTGGTCCCTAAAAATGTTTATTGAATGAGGTGAGGAAATTTTTTCTCCACCTCCTATTTGGTGTACCATTTAGCATTTCTTGGAAGTTGTCCCTTCAATCCAATCTGCCAAAGGTCATGCGGCCCATTCCTTGTAGTTTTGGACCTATTCTACAAAACTGTATCTTTTGTCAACTCTACTTGAGCATCTGGTGCCGAATCCTCCACAAAAGGTAGGACTTGTTCCTCTTCTTGGTATAGCATGGAAGGCTCATAGAGTTTCAAATTATCTACATTCATAAATGAGTAAATGCACATATATCCTGGTAGACTAAGTCGATAGGCATTATTACCCACCTTTTCTAGAATCTCAAAGGGCCCATATCTCAGAGCCCTATTTTCTTACCAAGCCCCTGCAACCTCTCCTCATTCAAATGTAGCCATACTCTGTCTCCCACCTTGAAAAATTTCTCTATTCTGTGTTGATCATACTTAGCCTTATGCTTCTCTTGCGACTTCTGCAGAGTGTCTTATACTTGTAGATGGATCTGCTTGATCTTCTCTATAAAAATTTCAACCCTTAAAGTATCTCCTGTAAGATCTTACCTCACTCCTCCTTACTTCCCATATGCAATATCCAAAGGTGAAGGTGGAAAATATCTAAAACAAGTCTCCAATGGAGACTTTCCTATAGAAGTGTTGACTTATTTGTTGTCAGAATGTTGTATATATAACATATTTTAATCCTAGGTCTTTGGATGCTTCTTGTTGTACCCCTTAGAAGGTGCACCAAAGTCTCATTAACTACTTTTGTTTTCCCATCTATCTGTGGATGGAATGTTGTAGATCTCTTCAACTTTGTGTCCATCTTCTCCCACAATGTAATCAGAATGCACTTAGAAATCTTGTATCCTTATCTGAAATGATGCTCCTTGGTATCCCAAAGTGCACCCAAACCTGTCCAAAGAACAAGTTTGCTGTTGTTGGCTTGTTGGGGCCTGATCCGAGTTCAAAAGTGATTCAGCCAAACAAATCCCGAAACTACTGGCCCTTTTGGCAACAGTCCACAGTGTGCAGACTGAGGTCTCACTCGAGGTAGTATGGGAGGGTGTTGGTGTTAGGTGATCCAAAAATACAATTTATCATAGGTTATAAAATTAAAATAAAATAATTATTAATTTAAGATGTTAAATTAATAATTATTATTCTAGAATGTTTTCATTTAGAATTAGTATATTGTTGTAACTAGATATGACTCTCCAAATGTGTTCTATCTTAGGCTCTATTTTAAGAGATTTGTTAGCTAGTTGGTTTGAATAGCATTTATTGTAAATGGACACTTGTTATTTAATAAGTGATCTATAATTAGAGGTAGTTAGGACATGGAGCTTATAAATAGCTCATTGCAAGAGTGTTTGAATGTTCGGGTGTAAAATCTTGTAAATTAATTATGTAATTATTTTTTTTTTATTAAGAAAATTACGTGTCTGAGGACACTTCTGCCATTATTGTGGTATCAGAGCTCTAGTAATGCTGCAATTGATTTGAGGAGGAGATTCCAGCTCTATCAGATTGTGGAAAACTCAACTCCATTGAAGTGATCAGCAAAATATTGATTCTGGTGCAAAACTAGAGGATCGATCGGCGGATTTACATAAGAACAAAAGCTTGCGCAGGCTCCCGCAATATAGATTCCGAAAAGGGTAAAGAAACTGAAACGGAACCTCGGGGATCCTCTGTTCAGGTGCTTTTATATGGTGGACAAGTTATATCATGGAAAAATGAACGTGAAGAAGAACTACTGTTTGTGAGCAACAAGGCCAAGTTCATAGGCCGGACACTGTTCCAAGCATTAATTGGAGAATTAAAAGTTTGGTCGCTGTTTCTCAATGTTCCATGCATTAATTTAGTGTGATCGTTGTTCATAGATCGGAAGTTGATCACTGTTCCTCCGTGCTTTGGCTTTTTAGGCATGCTGCATTTTCGATCATGGAATATGCAACGTTTGGCTGAAGCGGCCTTTTAATTTTCTAGATTTTAAGTTGCTTTAACTTTTTCACCTTCTCCTGAAGATCTATTTGCGTGTTTGAACGATATTCTGTTTGGTATATCGACTTGAAATAACTGATTTTGTTGGGTATCGCATTAAAACGAAAGTTAAATTGAAGAGTGAAGATGCAGACAGGTAAGGAGTTTTCTTTTGTATTTTGGAGAGATATGGTGTTTTTTAATTTATTTTGTGTGAAGTAATAAGATTTATAATTTTTGGAGTAATAAGGAGTTTTTTTTTCTTTGAAATTTGTAATTTGGAGAAATAAGGTGCAATTGAAATTTGTAAATTTTTGAAGTAATAAGGGGATTTCAATTGTAATTTTTGAAGGGATAAGTGTAACTCAAAGTAATTTTACTTTGAAGGGAGGGAGGGGGGGGGGGGGGGTATTTTTTTTACCAAATTGTGCAAAAGCACCATTGTAAAAGTCAAATTTTGAAAGTTTCCATGTAAAAATTTGAGAAATTGACTAGAGCCAAGTGCAAAGCTCAGTCAATTTTCTCTTGTTTTGACGACTATTCGAGGGTCAAGGCCAAGCCTCGATAGTTTGTTTTTTGAGTTGTGTGTTGCAGTTGCGTTGTGCATCTTGATTTTTTTTTTGGAGCTTGATTCGTGGTGTGAAGTCTTAATACTACAATGTCTAAGTTGATTAATTTGTTTTCTAAACAAACTTGAAGGCATAAAATCTTACAAAACATGGAATCTTCTCATCGAAAGCACTCTCATTTACAATGAATTATGGCAGGGTATATGTGATGGAAATATTAATCCGAATAAACCCATAGATGCAGTTGCACTAGAAAAATGGGAAGTTAAGAATGCCAAAGCCTTAGCTCTTATTAAATCTTCTGTGAATGATGAAATGTATGTCCATATAGAAAATGCTACAGATGCATGGTCTGCTTTGAAAACTTTTAAAGACCTATTTGATACTCAGACTGAATCAAAGAAAGTTGATCTACAATTAAAATTGTTGCAACAAAAATTAATTGAAGGCAGTGATGTTCTTGAATATATCTCAAGACTTAAGAATATTAGGCAGGAAATCATTAATGTTGGTTTTCTCGCAATTGATGATAGCTTTATGGTCACAATTGTAATTGCTGGACTTCCTTCTTCCTACACACATTTTTTGGAGACTCTACAATTAACTGGGAAATTAGAGAAACTAAAGTTTGATGAGCTCTGTGAAATCTTGACCCAACATGATAAAACTTTTGGGAAGAAGAAGAAAGTAGGTGAAGGTGTTTTTCTCACAGAGGCCAACACTAGTAGTTCATCAGCAGATAGTTCTCAAGGTAGAGGCAGAGGGAATCAAAATCAAGCAGCACATAATGTACAAAGTCGAGGTCGAAGCCAAAGCAGAGGAAACAACTTTAATAGAGGCAACAACTCAGGAAGGAGTAATTTTCAAGGTAGAGGAAACAACTAAGGAAGAGGCAATTTTCAAGGACAAGGAAATAATAATCAAGGTAGAGGACAATCTCGACATAGAAGTCAAAGCAAAGGCAGAGGACAATCTTCAGGAAGAGGAAGAGACTTAAGTCAAATTGTGTGTCGAAGATGTAACAAAGTTGGCCATTATGCTGAAGATTATTGAGCTTCACTTAATAAAATTCCCAAGTTTCAGTAGCATTCAGCGCAATTTGCACATGATCAAGATGATCATAACTCAGAATTTGTTTTTACTTCCTCGCCAGCATCACAACTTTCATCCCTTCTTAGAAGTGACTATGAAGATTCCTGGATCTTGGATTCAGGGGCAACTTAGCACATGACTTGTCGACGTGATTTTTTTTGGAATTTTCAAGATTGCCAACTTAATTCCATTGTTCTTGCTGATGATACAAAACATACTCCTTATGGAAAAGGAGCAGTTAAAGTTTTTCTCCCTGGAATTGGAGAAAAAATGATTTCCAATATATGGTATGTACCAAGTTTTAAGAAACATTTGCTCTCTTTAGTCATGATTCGACAAGAAGGACATTAGGTGATTATGGAAGATGGTTATCTAAAGATTAATTCAGTTAAACAAAGTTTGAAAACCTTCATGACAGGATATGAAGAAGGAAAACTGTTACAGATGAAAGGGACAATTATTCCAAGGCATTCTGATTTTGTAGGGGCAGTGAGTACAGCTATTTCACCTGTAAGACTATGGCATGTAAGATATAGACATTTGACTTTTGAGAGTCTTTCTCAATTGCATAAACAAGGAATGGTTAAAGGACTTCCCACTTTCAAAAGGGAAAATGAAAAATGTGAAGCCTGCATTTATGGCAAAAAAAGTCGAGAAAGTTTTCCAACAAGTTCATGGTGTGCAAACAAGCGGCTACAACTAGTTCATAGTGATGTTTGTGGTCCACTACAAACTTCATTTGGTGGTTGCAAATATTTATTACTATTCATTGATGATTTCAGCAGAATGACTTGGGTTTACTTCTTGAAGAACAAGTCAGAAGCATTTGATAAGTTTAAAATTTTTTGCCAACTTGTTGAAAATGAAGTCAAAGAAAAGATAGGTACACTCAGGATAGATAATGGGGGAGAATTCACTTGAAATGAATTCAAAACTTATTGCAGTGACAATGGCATAAGACGGCATCTTACTAATGTTTACACTCCACAGCAAAATAGAGTAGTCAAAACAATGAATCTCACCTTGTTAGGAATGGCGAGATCCATGTTAACTTTCAAGAGGTTAAGTCCAACATATTGGGCAGAAGTAATCTACTCAAGAAACAGATCTCCAATTGCGTCTTTAGATGGAATCACACCTTATGAATCTTGGTTTGGTTTCAAACCTCAAGTTAAACATCTTAGAGTTTTTGGGTCAGTATGTTATGCCTTAGTTTCGAAAGAAAAATGAACTAAGCTTGACTCAAGAAGTTTAAAATGCACAATGATTGGCTATTCTAATGAGAAGAAAGGGTATCGTCTTTTGACCAATGGAAAATTCATTGTGAGCAAGGATGTCATTTTTGATGAAACTGAGGGTAAGAGTGCTGAAGAAATTGAAAATCTTCTTCACAAGTTAGAAACTAAAGGAAGTAAATGAAATGGAAAACTGCAAGGTCAACCAACTTCACCAAATTGGTATGAACTTGATTTTGCTTCCTCTGAAGATGAGTCATCCAGTCCATCTACATCAAAAACATCAACTGGGTCTTCTAGCAATTCATCCGCATCTCCAAGCAGCAGCAGTTCTTCTGACAGTTATTCTCCACACTCTTCACCTAAACGATGAACATCAGTTTATATTAATCCTCCTTACAATGATGGAGACTTTACAGAAGCGCAAACAAGTGAGCACCAACTACCAAAATGGGCAGTTCAACTTTTGAAAGATGTAAAGCCTGATGAGTAGAATAAAACAGGCACCAAAAGGGCACATAGAAGTGAAGGCAATTTTTCCTTGATAGAAAATGATTTTACTGAACCTTCCACATACAAAGAAGCAGTCAAACATAAAGAATGGCAACATGCTATGGTTGAAGAATATCAAGCAGTAATTGATAACAACACTTGGAAACTTGTTGATTGTCCAGCAAATGTTAAACCCATAGGATGCAAATGGGTTTACAAAATTAAGTATAATCAAAAGGGAGAACTTTAAAAGTATAAAGCATGACTTGTTGCAAAAGGTTTTGCGCAGCAGGAAGGCATTGATTTTGAGGAAACATTTGCTCCTACAGCTAAATGGAACACCATCCGATTAACACTTGCATTGGCCGCTCAGAAAGGATGGAAAGTTCATCAAATGGATGTGAAAAGTGCGTTTCTCAATGGGGATTTACAAGAGGAAGTGTATATGACCCAACCACTAGGTTTTGAAATTGAAGGACAAGAACATAAAGTATACAAATTGATCAAGGCTTTATATGGATTAAAACAAGCTTCCCGCGCTTGGTATGCAAAGATGGATGAATACCTTAGGAAAGTTGGTTTTCAATGAAGTGAATTTGATGATACTTTGTATGTGCGACAACAAGGAAAATATCTAGTAATTCTTGTTATGTATGTAGATGATTTTATCATTACTGGAAACCCTGATGATCATATTGCACATGTGAAAAAGGAGTTACATGCAGGTTTTAAGATGACAGATTTGGGATTACTTCACTACTATCTTGGAGTTGAAGTCTTCCAACTTCCACATCATATTTTCATTTCTCAGAGTAAGTATGCAGCAGAGGTTCTTCAGCAATTTGGCATGTAGGATTGCAAGCCCATTCTCACCCCCATGGAGCAAAACTTGAAACTTTCAAAATTTGAAGGGGGGGAAAGGTGGATAGTGCAACTTATAGACAGTTGATTGGCAGCTTGATTTATTTGACAAATACTTGTCCTGATCTATCTTATACAGTCAGTACTCTTTCACGTTTTATGCAGGAACCACGAGACAACCATTGGAATGCATCCAAAAGAGTTCTTTGATATATCCAAGGAACAAAAGATTTTGGTCTTCTTTACACAAAGACTAAAAATTTTGTACTTGGTGGATATTCTGATGCCGACTTTGCTGGGAGTATTGATGATCGAGCATTAACATCAGGTTATTTAATGAACATGGGGTTAGTAACTGTATCTTGGAGTTGTAATAAACAAGCTACAGTGGCCACTTCTTCAACAGAAGAAGAGTACATTTTATCATGGGAAGGAGCATGTGAAATTGTTTGGTTGCGCAGAATTTTGCAGGACTTGGGCATTTCTCAGACAGAAGCTACATCATTATTCATTGGCAGCCAGTCAGCCATCAAACTTGCCAAGAACCCAGTTTTTCATTCAAAGAAAAAGCATGTGGACACCAAGTATCATCATATCAGATCTCTCATTACCAAAGATGTCCTCAAGCCAATTTATTGTCCTTTCGAAGATCAGATCTTCGACATTTTCATGAAACCGCCTGGCCGAATAAAATTTACTAAGTTCAGGGATGAACTTGGTATCTGTTGTAATGTATCTTTGGATCATGAGGGGAATGTTAGGTGATCCAAAAATACAATTTATCATAGGTTATAAAATTAAAATAAAATAATCGTTAATTTAAGATATTAAATTAATAATTATTATTCTAGAATGTTTAATCATTTATAATTAGTATGTTGTTGTAACTAGATATGACTCTCCAAATGTGTCATATCTTAGGCTCTATTTTAGGAGATTTGTTAGCTAGTTGGTTTGAATAACATTTAATGTAAATGGATACTTGTTATTTAATAAGTGATCCATAATTAGAGGTAGTTAGGACATGGAGCTTATAAATAGCTCATTGCAAGAGTGTTTGAATGTTCGGGTGTAAACTCTTGCAAATGAATTATGTAATTATTTTTTCTGATTAATAAAATTACGTGTCTGAGGACACTTCTACCATTAGTTGGAACTAGGTTTCCGCACCCTATGGATGTCTTGATGAAGTTTGGCAAGTTCGCGAACTGATCCTGCGTGCTAGCGCAACTCCATGCAACTGTCTGACCTTCGCGTAGATCTGTAACGAGCGCAAAGGGGTGCTTTCTAGATATTTTACCCTTACTATGTTATTATTATAGATCTGACTTAGTTTTGTGGGCCCAGTAATTTTATCAAGCATTCAATATTCATAACAAGTGCGCGTAACCATAAACTGTAAAGAGATGCATAAGAATATAATAGAAGCGTAAACACACAGATCTATAAGCAGATGCACAATATTTCAGAATCAACTTATCTTTTTATTAAATTCTGCTTCGTTACAATCCTAACTCCACCCTGCGCACTCAGCTGCAAGGGTCCACGCACACAGTTGTGGACTCTACCAGGCCTCTGTGCACTCAGTTACAGAGCCTCTTTATACTACTACAACCCAAGACTCGGACTTATAGACTCAGAGAGAATGTCGCATTCAAAAACCCATATCACTTCAGATCAAGACTTAACTAAAAACTGACTACTACACTTAGAGCCTCACTCTATTTATACATTCCCATGGTCTGTAGACCATGGGTAGGCTGACACATTCTATACTAGAATACAATATTTTCGGGCGGACAACCTTAGACTCTCGCGCTCTGCGCCCACATCGTCTTACATTACATTTGACCAAAATTCGGGCTACAAGCACCAAAAATTTGCTATGGAGGGATCCGCTGCCCAATAGGCCCCCAACACAATCATTGTGACTCGTCCCGAGTCACTCGGCTGGTGTGTAATCTTTGCTCAGAGGCCATCCAGCAACTTCTACGATTCGCGGACGTCTGCCACACATTCCTCCATTGTCTACTATATCATTTGTGTGTAATTCTCTAATGCATCATTTTCAAAGGCATCCTCTTGCCTTTGCACATATGTGTCTTGCATCTGGGCCAGCTTCCCCTTGATTCTGGTGGTGACCGTGAACGCTTCCTCGAGCCAAGGCTGGATGTGTGCTTTAAGCCCTACATCTTTTTGGCATGCGGCGTCCATCTGTTCTTTTAGAGCCTAGGCCTCCCTCATCTTGGCTAGTCGCTGAGTAAGGTTGACTGTCTGCATGGTCCCCTAGACATTGTCATAGGCCTACTGCAATTCCCGCGCTTCTGTGTCTAATTGTTGCAGTGTTGGGTCCTCCTACAATGAAGTGAGCATGAAGAGGGACTGGTCCAACAATCCTGTGCAGTCCTGTACAGCATGCTTTATCTCTTCCAACCCCAATTGAATGGCATGGTGGCATAGCTCTTTGACTTCTGGGGGTGTAGAGGGTTTCACCTTCAGTCACAGCTTGCGATTTGCAAGTTCAACTCCAACTGAACCTTCGCGGCCTCCTCCTAAGTCCTGCAGAATCCTGCTGCCAATTAATGAATTTTTTCCAAAGTAGGGAGTGCTGCTGGCATGGACAACTCCAGAATGCTACTACAGGTCTCCTCCACTGCTTGTTCTAATCCCTGGTTTTGGGCTACCAGGTTGTCACACTATAGGTTGAGCTGGTCTAAATTTACCTGATGCTTGCTCAAGACTTGGAAAGCACGGCCCTCCCTGGCGCGAAGCTCAGGAGTTACCCCATCCTGTAGTTGGTATAGGGTTTCTCTGGGAAGGGCGGACAAATTCAACCTCTAGTCCCTCATATCACCTTTGGCTTCTACTAAGGTGACACCTTCTAGTAACACCAAAGTGTTCATTGTGTAGGTGCGCAACATCTGCTCAGCTTCGGCTACACCTTCCACAAGGTGTGGTGTCATCATTCCTGGGGGTCGCACCTGTAATGCCTACAATTGTGCTCTGAGCGCCCCCAACACAGTTGTCTGCTTCATCATTAAATCTTCCAGAGCATCCTTAGTGACAGCGTGAACCGGTTCGCTACTGTTAACAAGGTCTCCCTCCACGGTATTTGTTGTCTTTGTCTTTTTGCGTGTAGTTGGCTTCTCTTGGATGCGCGACCTCTTGAGTTGGGTCAATTTTGTTGTAAGGTCTAGTTGTTCCTATGTCTCAACCACCCCTTGTATGTCCTACTCTATGGACATCTCCTGACCTTCCTTGGTCTCTTCGGTGGGCGCGGTTGTGGTTTGTTCCATCTACTCTATTGCTGCTGCCTTAGCCGCCTTTCGCTGCATGGCCACTTCCTGTTCCTGATGCTTTCTCTCTGCCAGCTTCATGATGAGCAGCTTGGTCTCCCTCTTCCTCTACTGTGCTGTGATCTTTTGTAGTTCTGCCAAGTCTAGGGTGTGCCACTCTGGAGACCATGATGGCATCACTTCAAAGATTGCATCATTTGTGGCAATGAATCATAGCTTTACCTATGCTCGGGCTGGATCCTTACACACTTGGATATATAGGTTATGCATATCCACCTTGAATTTTATCGCGCTTTGTAAACTGTTATATACTGTCTAGGACAAGCACAACCTGTGGTTGATCCATGTTCGTAAGCTTGCCTCTACAAATGTGCAAAACACTTTTATCTCGTGAATCCTCGTTGCGTCTTTTGTTGCCCAGAGTGAGGTGTACCTCACGACCTCAGGTAGGTTCCTCTCAATGGAGGGAAACTGCTTGTCCGTCGATAGCTCCCCAACAACCAATAGGATGGATAAGAGTAGCCATGCATAGTGGAAGGTCTTACCCTACTCCTGGGCTTTCCTACAATTTGTCAAAAATTCATCGCAAAGAAACTACGCCCAGTTGAACTGGACCCCCTCTGTGCACTACTCTGCCAATGCAATTACAGATGTTGGCACCTCGTCTACGCAACATTTCCTCATTAGCTTCTTAATCTGCAGCTAGGTGGCCATGCGCACCCCTTTGTCCTTAATGCTTGCTGTTACGTACGTTCACTTCCTCTTCTCGAGCTTATATTTGGCCTTTATCACTTTTGAGAGGGCCAAGTTGCCACTCTTTCCTGCTATGGTTGTGGGATTGTTTCCTTTGATGGGTAGCCAAGAAATCTGGTGAATTAAGTCAGCCATCATGGGAATCAGCTTTTCCAGCCAGAGATACCCATCATGTACTAGACACATTAGCGGCCGGGTGACAAAAATTTTAATGGGTGTGTTGTGGTAGTGGGGTATCCACTGCAAATGTAGTAACCCAGTCTTCTCCACACCGCATAACTATTTCTACTGCAATAGTTTCTCCGCGACCAGTTATGGGAACTTCTCATTGTCCACGAGGTCCTAGTATTCAAACTTTATATTAGGCACCCATCCCAGCGGCAGACCGTCAAATCTTATTTCGTCAGGAAGAAGGAGGGTTTGGAGCACACTCTTCATGGCCTCCAGGTCCTTTGGTATCTTGGCTGTCCCTTTCCACCCACGGGTTGGGGGGGGGGGTGTAGGGGGGCAACTTTATCGCTGAAGGCACTTGGGAAACATTCTTCACCTCATCATCCTATGCCTCAATCTGGGAAATCAGGGCTTGCAAATCCTCCTCCTCCTCCTCTGTTTCAACAGTGACAACTTTGCCCTTCTTTGTCATTGACAATTTACTAACTCATGGGTTCCGTGGTGATACCCAGACTGGCCCCATTGGCTACTTGTTTTTCTATGGTCGTAGTGTGCGTGGGAACTTGGGAACCTTTGGTGCAACTACTGCCTCTCCAAGATCCTCCTAGGTCACATGGGGCTCTAGGGTCATTTCCATGAATCTCACTCTAGTTCTCACAACCATCATTGTTTCTACACTAGATTCATATGGTCATGTACTCGTGGGTGGCAAGGTAGCTTGGTGCTCAATGCTTTGTAATGGCTCAAATCTGAAACAACCAAGTGTTGCCTCGAGGCTACCCCAAGGGATTTTATAGTAACGTTTGAATTTGAATTCGCCCATTCCCTCCCCTTCTGAGTCATTAATACCTTCTTGGCGGCAGATCATCTTGAATCTAGCCCTTAATTCCTATCTTAATGGCCCATTGCCCACTCCTTTCTACCTTAAATTAGACCTCTTTTCATGAACAGTGGCATCAACGGTCAACCCCCAGCCTACCCGCACAGCAGTGTAGCCTCTTCTGCATGACAATGATCCCTATGACATACTAGCCCTGCGTGGAACCTCCTTCCTATGCAGCTCTCCTGCAGACTCATTTATAGTCCCGCGCCTTCTTTCAATTGCTTGGAGCGATGAGATTGTGCTTCCTACAGATAGTCAGGTGGTCACACCCTCGGTGTGAGGCTTAAATTTTCCTGCTAGCTCGAGTTGTGGGCACCCTTCAAATACCATTACGTCTGACAGTGCGTAGTGTTCTTCTTTATATGGTACGCTCCCCTGTTTAGTAAGGTGTGGTCACAGCCATGATAGCAAAGTCGCAACTCTTTCTAATGTAGTAGTAGGGCTGGATAGACTTTCTCCCATCATGCTTAGTTTTACATGGCCCACTTGCACGACTTCGTTTTCCAGTTTGCTGATTTCTTCGTCCAGTGTCACGCTTTTCTTTCTCAACCATCCCACTCTTCATCAAGTTTGTGAAGTTTCAAGCTCCCTCACCAAATGGCTTCTTGTAACTACCTAATTCTTTTACCTAGGTCCTCACATCCTGTCCCAACTGTGGGAGCTGTGGTCTGGAGATTCTTCTCTGTCCTCCTGGTTGCATCTCTTCTTGTCAATGTTAGGGTCATTTCCATGCTCCATTTTTTTCTTATGGTCCTATAAGCCCATCGAACCACTGGTACGCGCAGGTCCTAGTTGGTTTGTTTCATCTAGTGAACTCTATTCATGATTCCACATAGCTTTTTGAATGCTCCATAGCAGACTTTTTTTGGAGTGTGTCACCTTCCCTACTACCGTGTCGAGTTCCGATTTCTGATCCTTAGTCTGGGAAGTGTTTGCACAACATGCATCTACACCCATCGACATAGGTGGGCGTGCAAACTGCTTTGTCCTGGTTTCCTGGCTCGTGGTCAGCGCTAGGGACTTCCAAACCGTAAGTGCATCCATCTTCTATAGTCACGTTAGTTCCCCATAGTCTTTTGATTTGTATTCCACCATCACGCAGGTGTCATGTGCAATGTCCATTCCATCGCACCGTACCACTGTTGTTCCGGTAGTGCACTTTCAAATTTGTCTAAGAATTCATCCACTCCCGTTACCCCATCATATGTTGGTAGTTCCCTTGCTTCAATTGTCACGCACCGTAGTGATCTAATCATCATGTTGCGATTTAGCATTGTCACTTCGTGCAACTAGTTTTGCCAGTGTTCTATTTCTTCATTTGAATCTGAAGTACAGGAACTCTAACACTCCCATGAGATTCTCCCATCTACTGTCGGGTTCACCCGATCCTGGTCTTGCACCATTATCTGGTAAATTCAATCTAACTCATCGTCGCTATCTTCGTCGCGCACATGCTCAGTGTAGCGCACTCCCTAGGCTGGATCTAGTGGAACTATTATGCGAAGGGACTTTTTCTCGAATATCATCTTCTGCTTCTTTAGGTTGATGGCTCCATTCATATTGGTGGCCCAGTCTATTCCTAGCAATGTGGGATAAGGATTGTTGTCATGAATAATCTATATCACTTCAAAGTCCGTCTGTGTGCTTGCACCTTCGATATCCACTATTACCCCTTGCAACCTTCCCATGGGCAAGATCTTCTATTGGTTCATCATCCGTAATTGAATAGGGGACCACTGTAATGCAGGCCTACCCATGCATTCCCATGTCTGCTTTGGTAACACATTCGCATTCGAACCTAGGTTTAGGATTATATGATCCATTTCATATTCGCCAATCTACGCTGTTAATCTCATCTCCCTCCTGGTGCGCAATGTATGCTTTCCTAGTTTCCGGACTATGCTCAATTCACTTAACCTTGCGCACCTAGTTATCAGCTCCTGTAGTCCTTTAACTTCTTTATTGTCACACAACAGTTTCATGCATGTCCTTGAAAAGGTAGTAAGCATAGAAGGATCCATTCCTGGCTCTAGTTGATCCTTACTACCTGAAGAAGAGGCCTCCACGAAGCTCTTCTTAGCTTCCATAAATGTCTCCTTTGCACGTTCCAAGTAAAACTCAAGTTCCCTGGTAGAAGCCTTGTGAACCCATGTATCTTCTTCCTACTGCTTCCCCTTACCTTCCCCTGTGGTCGTGCCACTTCTGAGCACCATGTTCATGTTAGGGTCTTCTTTGCATGGTTTAGACCTCATCTTTTGAATATTCTGCATTGGATTAGGTTGAAGTACCCCTTTCTCATGCATCTGTGTGATCAACGTATGGAAATGTACCATTTCATGATCAAACTTCTCACAGTACGAATAAGATATTCTCGTTGGGTTGGTACAATCGTTGGTGTAGTGCCCCGGTACTCCACAATTGTAATAGATTAATTTTCCGCGGCCCCTTCCTGGCCCTATTCCCCCTCGTCTTCGACCTCACCCTTGAAATCCAACCCTCGCCATCACCATGATAGGGATAAGGCCTCGCATTTCCATATGCATTCTATATGCTAGGGTCTGCTCCATCATTAACTTGTAGCTATGACAAGTACGCTCGTTGTGGCCCACCGATCTACAAAAATTGCAAAACAGCTACTGGGGAGTTTGTGTATACTTCTGTAACAAATAACAGTTGTCCGTCGTGTGCTTTCCTCCCACCTGACAGATTGTGCAGTAGAGCGTGGGTGTCGCACTTGGTCCTGCTTGTGCCTCTAGTATCAACGACATTAGTCCCCCTCCTACCATGTAGTTCGCGAAGACCAGGTAGTGATCCTTGTCGTGGCCCTAGCCTTTACATTTTATGCACCACACTTCTTCATGCACCTCTGGCCGTGGCACCTTATCCTGCTTCAAACTCTGCATCTCCAAGCATAGGTTCTGAAGTTGCGCGTGGAGCTATTGGACTCCCAATCCCAAATCCTCTATCGGTGTTTCATGTAGCCTCATTGCCATTTCCAATGCTTCTGCCTGGGTCAAAAGCTTCTGCTATGACAGCACCATCCTCAGGTGTGGTGTCAAAGACACCACAAACTACGCACGATGCTACGCATCCATTAGCGTCATATTAGCCTTGCAGATCGTACTCTTTAGTCTCCGATCTAGATCTCAGGGGGTCTCGCCTGGAAGTATCACTATCTCTTTAAATCTAATGATTGACTATGTCTCTGATTTCGGCTAGTTAAATTCTTTTTTCAACGCAATTTGGATCTCCGCTATTACTACATTTGGGTGATCATGCGAGTGTTTGATATACCATGTCAGTGCGCGATCCTATGGCGTGCTCACCAATGTGGCCTTCTTAATGTTATCATCCGTGACCCCTTGTTCTTCCCACACTACTCTTACCACGAACTAGAATTGGTTCGGATCCTCACTCCCTACTCTAAATATGGGTAGCTTGATCACGCTTACCATGCTAAACTGTGGGGGTGGTGGAGGTGGGGTGGGTGAATATGGAGGTGAAGTAGGTAAAATGGGTGATGGCGTAAGTGGAGGTGAAAACTACGTAATGCAATGTATTATCAAACTGACCACGCTTCTCAGAGAAACCCGAGCGTGCTCTTCCTTGCTCTCTCGCAAAGGTGAAATTAAAGGAATGTTCCCTAATCCTTCGATCCTTTTTTATATCTTTCTGCTCCACATCATTCCAATCATTAATGTGTTCGCATAACCCGCTTTTCACATAACATCATCTTAATCCAGGTATTCAAGGATTTGATGTACCTACCTTCCCTTGAGAAAATTTTGTTCTACTTTGCTATAGTTCACAGTTGTGTCTATCGCGAACTCAGTGATAAACCCCCTATTATTCAGTCGAGCCAATGGTCCACGACTTGCGTGATCTTATCTTCTAATGCCCCTAGTCTGCGCACTGAATCTGGAGTCTGCATTATCGATTGATCGAGCTTATACCTTCCCTGGCTGTCGGCTAACCTCGCGATCCAATCATACAGCTCTGAAGAGAAGGACGTGAAGAAGATCTCATGGATTTCCATATATACGTAGTGATCTAGCCACCTCTTCTGAGATATCTGTGGAGTTCTATTTTCCTGTGTCATGAACTCGTGAAGCTTCTAATCCAACCAATCTTCAATTTCCTTCTTCGTAGGATTCCAGTGTTCTGACATCAGACATCCCTTAGGCAGATCCTAGTTCTAGCAAAAGAACCATTTTTTGGCTTATTGGGCCCTAACCCAGGTTCAGAAGTGATTTAGCCAAACAAATCTCAAAAATACTGGCCCTTTTGGCAACAGTTTGCGGTGCGCGGACTGAGGTCTCACCCGAGGTAGTATGGGAGGGTGATGGAACCAGATTTTCGCACCCTAGGGATGTCTTGATGAAGTCTGGCAAGTTTACGAACCGATCCTACACGTTAGCACAACTCCGTGCAGCTATTTGACCTTCGCGTAGCTTTGTAAAGAGCACAAAGAAGTGCTTTCTAGATCTTTTACCCTTACTGTGTTATTATTATAGATCTGACTTAATTTTATGGGCCCAGTAAGCTTATCAAGCATTCAATATTCATAACAAGTGCGCACAACCATAAATTGTAAAGAGATGCATAAGAATATAATAGAAGCATAAACACACAGATCTACAAGCAGATGCACAATATTTCAGAATCAACTTATCTTTTATTAACTTCTGCTCTGTTACAATCCCAACTCCGCCCTGCGCACTCAGCTGTAGGGGTCCGCGCACATAGCTGCAGACTCTACCAGGCCTCTGCGCACTTAGCTGTAAAGCCTCTTTATACTACTACAACCCATGACTTGGACTTACAGACTCAGAGAAAATATCACATTCAAAAATCCATATCACTTCAGATCAAGACTTCACCAAAAACTGTCTTCTACACTTAGAGCCTTGCTCTATTTATACATTCCCATGGCCCGCGGACCATGGGTAGGCTGACACATTCTATATTAGATTACAATATTTTAGGGTGGACAACCCTAGACTCTCGCGCTCTGCGCCTACATCTTGTGGGGTATTACATTACATCTGACCAAAATTCGGGCTACAAGCCCCAAAAATCTGCTATGGGGTGATCCGCTGCCCAACAAATGCTTCTTTCCCACTTATGGTCTTTTTGTAGGGAATGAGAACACACATCTTACTGAACCTATCAACAACCATGAACAAGTAGTCATGTCCCTTCCTGGTTTTCGGAAAACTCCCACAAAGTCCATGGAAATTCTTTCCCAAGGATGAGTAGGTATAGGTAAGGGATGATATAGACCTTGATTCATGTTGCTAAGATTGCTAGTACAACAAATCAAGCATCCCCTTATGAACCTAGCTACCTACTCTTGCATCTTGGGCCAATACACATACCTATGCAAGTTAGCCACAATCTTCCCTACACCAAAGTGCCCTGCAACCTTGGAGGTGTGAGCCTCTCTAATCAGCTGCAATCGCTCATCTTTAGGAACACATAGCTTATCCAACCTATAGAGTAACCCATCAGGGAGATGGTATTCAATGGTGTTTTCGACATCGTACACATGAATTTGACTCTACAACTATTGATACACCTCCTTGAAGTACTCATCCTTTGAATATGCCTCTCTATATGCATCATGGGTGAATGACTCCATCTGCATAAGAGTCCCAAAATATGTAATATTTAATGTGGGTGGCCTTGAAAGCATGTCAACCAACATGTTTGCCTTTCCCTTCTTATACATTATCACCAAATGAAACTGATGTAAAAACCCCATCCACTTGTAATGCATTGTTTGTTATAGCTTACTCAGGGCCTGCAAGTACTGTAATGGTTGATGATCTGTGTGGATTATTATTTCCTTTCCCAGTAGATAATGCTTCCACTTCTTCACAACTTTCACCATGGAATATATCTCCTTGTCATAGGTAGAGTAGTTAAGAAATTACCCAGGAAATACTTCAGAATGGTAGCATACAAGCCTTCCTCCTTTGATTAAGAAAAATCCCATAATATACCCACTCACATTTGTCTCCACTTCCAAGGGTCGCTGAAATTTTGGTAATTCCAAAAATACTGCTTGGATGATCCTCTTCCTCAACTCTTCAAAATCCCTTTACTGACATTTTCCCCACTGGAAAATCTTGCCACTTGTTGTTATGGCATGGAGCGATGTTGCTACCACTGAAAATGAGGCTATGAATTTTCTCAGGTACTGTGCTTCCCTAATGAAAATCTCGACCTCAAAAAAATTAGTAGGCATCGAACATTCCGTCATGGCATCCATCTTATAAGGATCTATATTCAACTTTCCTCCATCGATCTCATACCCCAGAACAACAAAGATTGTTTTGAAAACTCACAATTCATGTAATTTGCTAGCAGCTGATGCTTCTTCAATGTTTCCAGCACCTACATCAAATGTGACATATGCTCCTCCAAGGTAGAACTATATACCAATATATCATTCAAATAAAAATAACAAATGAATCTATAAAATGGTGCAAACATCATTCATTAATCTAATAAATTTATTTTGTGCATTTCATAGGCCAAATGGCATGACTAACCACTCATACAAACCTTGCATGGTGTTGAAGGAAATTTTCCAGGTATTTTCTTCTTTGACTCGAACTTGGTGATATCCATACTTCAAGTCCAACTTGGTGAATTATTTTGATTGTTGTAACTAATCCAAAAAGTCATCTATCTTAGGTAGGGGGTATATATTCTTGAGTGTGATTTTTTTCAACACCCTGTAATCTATACACATCCGCCAAGTCCCATCCTTCTTTGGCACAATGGTGATGGGTGACCAACATGGTGATGTACTCAGTCGAATGACACCATGTTCTACTAGTTGCTGCAAATATTTCTTCACCTCACTTGCGTCTATAACAGGCTGTCTGTACAACCTAATATTTAGAAATAGCGAGTCTAGAAATAAATGTATCTCATACTCCACTTTTCTCATAGGTGGTAACCTTTTAGGCTTTTAGAACACATCCCTGTACCCGTGTAACAACTCCTCCAATTATTGTTTTTGTTTCATAGTACACCCCTCCTAGGATGCCTTGCCTCTTATTAACTCCTCTATAGATTGGCTTTCTCTTTAAAAAAAAAAAATACTTCTTGTTGGAACTGATCAATATCTTGGCTTGGTTGGCACATACCAACGAAATTTTTGACTTTCCTTTATGTGCATTGATGATGGATGATTTTCCATCTTTGAAGATCTAGTACTGGTTAGGTCTCCTCGTGAATATTGCATCACACATGTACATGCATAGACTCCCAAACACAAATACACATACATCAAGGGGAACCACATCTAGATCTACTTCATCAATGAAATGAGCGTTGATGACAAATACAATTTTACACTATTTTGTTACCTTCGATTTTGCATCCTTATTTACCCATCCCAATGGATATGCGTTTGGATTATCATGAACTTCCAACCCCAGCTTCTTGCCCAACTCTGCTACAATGATATTGGCCTGTGATCCTAAGTAAAATAGAGCATCATTCTTTGTCTCCTTGACCTGTATATTTATATGGAAGAGTTTGGTCATTTCTTTCTCTTCTTATTATTGAAGGCTACTTAGACTCACCTCCTTCTGCACTGACATAAACACAATCTTCTCATCCACATCCGAGTTGATTTCAACTTGGTTGCTTGAATCAGTAGCCATGATATTCTTATTCTTGATATCTTTCTTCTTTTTATTCGGGTTTAGCTCTAGATGCAACTTCCAACACTTCTTTGTATGGCCATCAATGCTGCAGTGGTTGCTAGGATATTTTCACTGGTGCGCTGTGGCTCCCCTCCTTTTATATTTTCCACCTTTTTTATTCTTCTTCCCCTCCTTAGAATCATCTTATTACTCCTTCTACTTTGATCCACTTGATTGTCCTCTCTTTAGGCCTATGTTTTCTAGGTATTGTGCATTCACACAAGCCTCATCCACCAATTTGGGCATGAACAACATTGGTTGGTCATGCAGATGGTGGTGTAAACCCCCCAAATACTTGAGGAGTACATATCGGTCATTTGGAGAGATACCTAATGTTATAACAATTTTTTTGAATTTTGTGGTGTACTCCTGCACGCTTTGGCTCAAATTTTGCCTAAAGTAATGCCATTGGATCCACTGTTCCTCCATGTACCCAATGGGATAAAACTATGACTTAATGAGGTTTTTTAAATACTCCCACTTAGTCAATGAAGGTTCTCCCTCCAACCTCAAGGTTTATGTGTGGCTATCCCACCAAGTCAGTGCATGGCCCTCTATTTTAAATCACGCGAATGAGATATTTTTCCCTTCCTTGATCTTGTGGACACTGAAATAAAATTCGAGTTGCTGCAACCACTGGTTCAACTTCTCAAAAGAATGGAATGCCTCTTCCTCCTAGAGGTCCGATTATAACACAGGTCGATAACCTACTAGTGGTTAAGTTTGACTACATCAACTCTTAACTGGAGTTACAATATAGACTCTTGTAGAGTATTTTACATCAAAAACAAGTGGCTAGACCCTTTTTTATGAATAATGGGTGCTGATGCAACATCCTCCTGAACTATAGGTGTGAAAACGGGAAGGTCAAATTTTGAGTGTTATCACTTTTACATACAGTCTCCAATTGATGTGCTTCTTGCACCATTGGAAAGATCTCTATGTGTAGAAAAACATGAGATGGCACCGCACTAAAGAAGTGAATTTTTACCCCCCAAAAAATTCATTTGATATCTCAAAATACTCATGAAAGGTTTCAGACCCCATTTTGCGAAAATGAGTCCCGCCAGTGAAAGTGGTCCCGTGAGCTGATTCCTCCACTTTTTCCACTCCGAATGGATCGAGATGGATGACAAACAATATAATTATCCAATTTGGATGAAATATTTACTCCTTGTAAACAAATCAAGAATATGCACAGGGCTCCATATCTAGTTGATCCAAATTGGATCATTATATTGTTTTTCATCCATCTCGATGCATTTGGAGTGGAAAAAGTGGAGGAATTAGCTTAGAGGACTATTTTTAATGGCGGAACATAGTTTGGCAAAACGAGGTCAGAAACCTTGTAGGAGAATTTTGAGGCATCAAAAAACGTTCTACACATAGAGAGATTTCTAATGGCACAAGAATCGTGTCAATCGGAGTCCGTATGCAAAAGTTATGCCACTTAGAAGTTGACCTTCCTATTTTCACACCTATAGTTTGAGAGGATGCCACGTCAACCCCCATTATTCATGTAAAATTGGCTAGCCACGTGCTTGTGATTTAAAATACTCTAGAAGAGTCTATTTTTTAACTCTAGTTAAGAACTTAAGTAGTCAAAATTAACCACTAGTAGGCTATCAGGTTGTGTTATAACTAGGCCACTAGGAGGAAGAGGCATTCCATTCTTTCAAGAGAATTTTCTTCCATAGTTGAGAAAAGATAGGTAGGAGAGATAGGAGGTAGAGAAAATAGAGAGGATAAGTGCACTGTAGAAGCTCACAGGCCACAAAAAATACTTCTTTGTATCTGCAACCATTTTTCTAGACAAAGAAATAGAGATATTGGCATTATGACATACATTTGGCACTATGACACAGGTGTTGTCCTTGATGGCAGCCCACTCAGATGACAGATCACAATTCAAACTCACAGAATGAAGAAATAGAGATATATGCAAGTTCCCCATTGACCAAGCCACGTGTACACGCGGGTTCGCAGACCAAAAGGTGCGTATGGCATACACAAGCAGTTTCACGGAAGGAAAGGCGCGTACATGTTCGACAACTTAGTTTTGGTTTGTGGTATTTGGTCCATGATATTTTGATCCATGGTATTGGTCCAAGGTATCTTGTCCGAAGTGTTGACCCCAAGTATTTGGTCCAAGGTATTGGTTCTAAGTGGTTTTGGTCCATGGTATTGAGTAAGGCCTAAGACTATAAAAGGAGGAGAAGATCATTAGGCAAAGGCACTCATGAATTGAATATCAGATGAAGAGCAAGATATAATATATAGGCTATTGGGTTATGGTGCATAGCTAGATATGAACCAAGGATGAACCTTAGTGCTTTATGAAGGATAAGATCTAATGATGGGTCAAGATCTTAAGGATTGAAGTGAAGTATCTTTATGTGGTTTTGATCATTTATTTGTATAACTGACGCATGTTATAGTCTGTAAATATGATGATCTGGGTATAACTGAAGTCTAAAATTGTTGTAGAGTTAAAAATCATCATTTACAGATCTATACGCAGGTTCAGTTTAGAAAAGATGCATATACACGCTAGTTCAACATATCAAAACAACGTATACATCTTAATTTTGATTTTCACATATGTACACAGGTTCGCCTTGAGAAAAGTGCATATACACACAGGTTCGACGAAAGGAAGTAGCGTATATCTCACAAAATATATTTTAGCTACTTTTGTTTGCTGTTGCATTGTCCTGGGTTCTAGCTTGGGTTCTGGTTACTATATTTTGGTTACTGTATTCTAGTTACAGTATTTTGAAGATTTGTCAAAGTGATTGGTTGATTCAGTTTTGGTTGGTGCAAAAGGAGATTGGTTGATGCAGATGATTGAATGATGCTATTGATGGATCTAGTCTGAAAATTTATGAAACGTGGTCCCTGGAAGAAAAGAGAAGGTTGTATCCTTGTATAGGTTGGAACTTATGTACTAGTACACATATCAGCTAGTACAAGAGCTAGGGGGTTGTAGCTCCCTTCCAGGAGAAGTTGGAGAATGAGAGAAGGTTGTAGCCTTCTGTATGCCCGTTTGGGTCATATTTGTTAACTATATTTAGTCTCTAAAGGAACAATTGTTAAAGGCCTAACTGCAGACTGAGAATGCGGCTATTAAATGTTGGTATATAAGTCGACTAACAACATTCATTAGGAAGAGTTGGGAACCCATGATTGTCATTAACAAAATAGGGATTGTTTGTACAAGTTAAATTAGCATGAAAATTACTGCCTACAGCGTCATGATTTTAGGATATTCCCCCTCTGCAGCATGCATTTGTGACATATAGTTCAAATATTGCTGGCCATTGATTGCCCAGCATAGGTATGAAATACATTCATGTGGTACCTGTGGGTTATTTCCATTTCAGTTGAAATTTCTTAATATGAAACCTGTGAAATTCTTTCATGTGCTTTCTGTGGCTATTTCTATATTGAGATTTCTATCTTGAAAAAAAAAGTATTTTAGTTCTAGATATTTTTTATTACTAATTTTATCACATTATTAATGAAATTAAATTTACATTATATTAAATTTTTATAATGCACACATGGATTTTACTTTTTTTTTCATTTTTAAGAAAGTTTGTAATTTACATTAATTTTTTTTATTATTATTTTTATATTTTGAAAAATTATATCGTTGATAATAGCATTTTTAAATAGTGGGAAAATATATCATAACTTATTTGTCAAACCACTAAAGGGGACAACCATCACTAGCTACTATATGCTAATATAGGTTGACTCATCACTCTTATTCAAGGAAAACCATGACACCTGGAATTACCACTGGTGGTTAGTGGCAGGGTTGATTTTCACTCCTCCCAAATGCCTCTAGATCTTGGGTCATAAACCTATTTCCTTATGTTCAAGGAAGATGGGCTCTTAAGCAAGCACAAACAATTTTAGGGTTGTTGATAATAACTTTAAGTTAAAATGTATATAAACGTGTCTTTTGTTTTTAATTAAAAATATCATCTAACACTAAAATTATATTAACCCAATTACCTAATTATCAGCTATAATTTAATAAATAATATAAAAAAAGAGTTACTCTAAAAGTATATCGGAACTAAGGTGAATTGTAATAAAGAAACGATGCTTAATAACCAACAAGATTCATAGTAACATAGTCCCTACCTCTTTTCATAGTTACCGGTATCTTGGTGATTAAGGCAATGCAAGGTGCACACTTTGTCCTTATGATAATGGTTTTTTGTATGTAGCAACACCTCCCATTTATGTAATCTCCTACAATGAATACCTCTATAATTTCAGAGTAAAAGCTATTAAGCACTTAAACGACGTCCTGATTATGCCTAGATTCTGCAAAATGGGAGATTGATTGAGTTTATGTGACAATTCAGAAAAACATTTGGACGGAGTGGAATAGTGTGTTGAGGGGGAATGTACGCAGAGGTGCAAAAGTGGGGAAACAATGGTTGTGTGAAGGGGGAATGTGTGCGAAAGTGTGAAAGTGGGGGAATAGTGGTTGTATAGAGGGGAAATATGTTCAAAGGTGCGGAAGTGGAGGAATAACGGTTCTCCTATGTGCATTGCTATTCCAGATATCCTTTTAATGTTGTTCGGAGGAAAGTGATTAGAGGTGCAAAAGTGCAGAAGAAAACCACTTAGCAAAGCACTTTGGAGAAAACCATTCATAACAAGCCCCCTCAATATTGATTTAATATGTGTTGGCAACGTGCATGCCAAAAGTGCATAATAAACACCTAGTCAGTGCAACTATAGACATGTTCTCTCGTGTAACACTTCTTTAGCTTCTCTTTATGCTATTCTAACTACTCATATACCATGATTACAATATTTGAATATAATTTTACAGATAAGTAACTTACCAAACAATCGAAATCAGAATTGCTAATGATAAATCAAAGTTTATTAATGTGTATGAGGAAGAAATGTTGTGCGAGAGAATAGGTGTACGGAGCAAGGAACATAAATTCTCCTCCATAATGTTCCACAACTCCACATACATTCTTGTACACTTCATATTCATCAATTAATTAGAATTTTGGCTCATTAAAACTTGGGGTATGAAAAGTTTGGGTTAGGTGTATATCGAGTGTGAAACAAGGGTGGGTGATTTATGTATAATGGTTCTCCCACACATATTTATTTTCTACACGACTGAAGTTACAAAATTGATTTAAAACAGAAATGAAATTAAATTAAATTAAAAAATGATTTTTTGTACATGTTGACAATTCCAGTTATTGGAATTTGCTATGTCAGGTACTAGCTATAGAGCCCTTTGCACATTATTGATTTTCTTACAACCAATAATCATTACACAAAGCTTTCAAGTAAATGCTCCGAGCATTGGAAGATCAATTGATTACAAGTTGATTTTTTTAATAAACATTGAAAAGAGTCGAGAAATGTATGTCAAATGATGTGAAAATTGACATCTTGTACTATGCAAAGTGACTAAGTACTTGAATATGTCCTGATTACGCGTGGATTTAGCAAAATGAGATATTGATTGAGTTTATGTGATAATTTGGAAAAACGTTTACATGGAACAAAATAATGTGTAGGAAAAGTCTGTGGATAGGAAACATATATAAAGGTGTGAAAGTGGGGGAATAGTGTTTTTGCATAGGGGGAATGTGTGTGGAGGGGAAATATATGTCTTCTACATATCCTTTGAATTTTGTTCAACGAAAGGCGAATGGAGTTGTGGAAATGTGGAGATGCAAAAGTGCGAAAGAAAACCACTTGACAAAGCACTTTAGAAAAAACCATTTGTAACAAGCCACCCTAAGAACTAATAAAATATGGATTGGAAATGCACATGCCAAAAGTGCATGATAAACACCTAGCTAGTGCAACTATAGACATGTTACTTCTTAAAATTATGTTAGCTTCTCTCTATGCTATATTAATTACTCATGTACCGAGATCACAATATTTGCATATCAATATGTAGAGAAGTAGCAAGTACGATAAAATCAAAATTGACATTTCTAATAATAAATCTAAGTCTATTAATGCATGTGAAGAAGAAGTGTTTTGTGGGAGAATGAGTGTGTGAAGCAAGGAACATAAACTTTCTTCTGCAATGTTCTGTACCTCCACATACATTCCCATACACTTAAAATTAATCAATTAATTAGTGGTTTTGGATTATTAAAGTATGACACATGTGAATATTTCCAACACATGAGTCAAGTCATGAAATTGATTTAAAACTGAAATTAAATTAAGTTAAATAAAATCAAATTAATTTTTTTTTTGGTATGTTTCAGTAGATACTAGCTACAGATCCCTTTGCATGTTCTTGATTTTTTTACAACCAATATAATCATTACACAATGATTTAATGTAACTTTTATTAAACGCTAGAATGATCAACTGATTACGAGTCTATTAATTTAATAAATGCTGAAAATACTTAAGAAATGTATGTCAAATGACATGAAAATTGAAATCTTGCAATATGAAAAGTGATGACATATCACCCAAAACAAGAAAATGCGGCAAGATGTTTATAAGGAAAAAATAAGTGACATGGAAGTACAATAAGCTAGCCATGTGAGAGTTAGGTATTTGTTTTCAGTGCAAATTCATAGCTTATCATTTAGACCTGGTAGGGAGTGTTGCCTAACAAAATCTGTGAGACGGGTAACTTTATGTCATAGTTGAAGAATTAGTGTGGTTCTTTATCAAATTAACACATGTTATTGTTAGAAGGGATAAATGTAAGCATGTTATCCATATCATTTGTACATGTAAACAACTAAAACAAATAACCATATAATGCTAAAATCAAGGATTATTGGAAAAAGTGAACATATTTTTTCCATAACGAGAGTGATTTTCCGTCATAATGGAACATTAGTGTTAATCCTTGCAATTAGAGCATTAATCCTTGTACTTTAACAAAATATTATACCATGAAATCTTTGTAATGACAATAACTGGTGTACAAATTGTTGAAAGAATTGAATACCAAAACATGTGAGAAAGGACAACGTGGAGGGTGGCCATATATGGAAAAATTGTGCCAAGACAAAAATTCTTGTGAAGGTGTAGTAACCTTCCATCATAAGTATTGATTGTGGTGTAGAGGGCTCAGTGCCTAATATTAAAAAAATAATTAAGGCTTAGTTGTACTATTAACATCTATTCAACAAATCAACGCACAATCAAACCATTTTTTGAGTGCTTAATAACATTTATTTTGACATGTTGTGTAATGATTATTGGTAGTCAACATATTAAGAAGATCCTATACATCCATATTATAAAATAGCATTTTCAACATTTGTTTGGCGAATCAACATGTAATCAACACATTGTTCAAGTGTTGAATAATATTGATTTGTAAATTTTCGTGGATATTCCACTCGACAGTTCGTCACAACAGATATGAAAATATTACATTAAAAATCTGAAGTCCTACACTATTATACTTTTATTTAATTTCTAAATATATAGATTTTATTGTAATTAGTGCATACATGCAACTAAAAATTATGCAGAAAAGTAGAGAACAAAAAAATAAGCTCTCGCACACACATAAGACATAAATTATTCTTTGGGAACCCCTTTTGGGAGAAAACCCAACTGGAAGGTGAGGTCTCTTCTGCCTCATTGTCTGTCTGGAAAATATGGCTATAGGTATAAATAAGTAATTCCTGTGGCCCATGGGATGATACAGTGCACAACTCTCTTTGTGTGCTCTACCTTTTATCTCTCCTGACTATCTTTGCTCAACTATTAAATAAAATGCTCTTGAAAGAATGGAATGTCGCTTCCTCTGAGTGGTTTGGTTATAACATAACCCGGCAACCTAATAGTGGTTAATTTTGACTACATCAACTCTTAACTAGAGTTACAATATAGACTCTTCTAGAGTCTTTTACATCACAAAGACATGGCTAGCCCTGTTTCCATGTATAATGGGGGCTCACACGACATCCTCTCGAACTATAGGTGTGAAAACATGAAGGTCAACTTCTGAGTGGCATAACTTTTGCATATAGACTTTGATGATGTTATTTTTGTGCCATTGGTAATATCTCTGTGTAGAACAACATGAAATGATGCCACATTATAGAAAAAATGTTTTACCCCCAAAAAATCTTGTTTGATGCCTCAAAATTCTCTTAGAAGGTTTTAGACCTCGTTTTTCCAAATTGGGTCCAACCAGTAAAAACGTTCCCGTGAGCTGATTCCTCCACTTTTTCCACTCTAAATGCATCGAGATGGATGAAAAGAAAATATAATAATCCAATACGAATCACACCTTCTTTTTTGGGAGGCTTTTGGTCCCTAAAAATGTTTACTGAATGAGGTGAGGACATTTTTTCTCCACCTATTTGGTGTACCATTTAGCATTTCCTAGAAGTTGTCCCTTCAATCCATTCTGCCAAAGGTCATGCTACCCCTACCTTGTAGTTTTGTACATATTATGCAAAAATGTATCTTTGGTCAACTCTACTTGAGCATCTGGTGCCAAATCCTCCCAGAAGGTAGGACCTATTCCTCTTCCTCATATAGCATCATGGAAGGCTCATAAAGTTTCAAATTATCTACATTCACAAATGAGTAAATGTAGATATATGCTGGTAGACTAAGTTTATAGGCATTATTACCCACCTTTTCTAGAATCTCAAAGGGGCCATACCTTAGAGCCCCAATTTTCTTACCAAGCCCCTGCAACCTCTCCTCATTCAAATGTAGCCATACTCTATCTCCTGCCTTGAACAATTTCTCTATTATGTGTTGATCATACCTAGCCTTATACTTCTCTTGTGAGTTCTACAATGTGTCTTGTACTTGTAGATGGATCTGATTGATCTTATCTATAAAAATTTTAGCCCTTAAAGCATCTCCTATAAGATCTTACCTCACTCCTCCTTACTTCCCATATGCAATATCCAAAGGTTAAGGTGGAAAATATCCAAAACAAGTCTCCAATGGAGAGTTTCCTATAGAAGTGTTGACTTCTTTGTTGTAAGAATGTTGTATGTATACCAGATTTTCATCCTAGGTCTTTGGATGCTTCTTGTCGTATCCCCTTAGAAGGTGCACCAAAGTCTCATTGACTACTTCTGTTTTCCCATCTGTATGTGGATGGAATGTTGTATATCTCTTCAACTTTGTGTCCATCTTCTCCCACAATGTAGTCCCTAATGCACTTAGAAATCTTCTATCCTTATCCGAAATGATGCTCCTTGGTGTCCCAAAGTGCACCCAGACCTGTCAAAAGAAGAAATTTGCTGCTTATTTCCCACTTATGGTCTTTTTACAGGGCATGAGAACACACATCTTACTGAACCTGTCAACAACCATGAACAAGTAGTCATGTCCCTTCTTAGTTGTCGGTAAAACTCCCACGAAGTCCATGGAAATTCTTTCCCAAGGATGAGTAGGTATAGGTAAGGGATGATATAGACCCTATTCCATGTTGTTAGGATTGTTGGTACAAAAAAGCATGCATCCCCTTATGAACCTAGCTACCTACTCTTGCATCTTGGGCCAATACACCTACCTCTTCAAGTTAGCCACAGTCTTTCCTGCACCAAAGTGCCTTGCAACCTTGGAGGTGTGAGCCTCTCTAATTAGCTACAATCGCGCACCTTTTAGGAACACATAGCTTATCCAACCTATAGAGTAACCCATCAAGGAGATGGTAGTCAATGGTGTTTTCACCATCGTGCACATGACTTTGATTTTGCAACTATTGATACACCTCATTGAAGTACTCATCCTTTGAATATGCCTCTCTATGCATCATGGGTGAGTGACTCCATCTACCTAAGAGTCTCAAAAGCAGTAATATTTAATGTGGGTGGCCTTGAAATCATGTCAACCAACATGGTTGTCTTTCCCTTCTTATACTTGATCACCAAATGAAACTGTTGTAAAAACCCCATCCACTTGTAATGCCTTATCTGTTATAGCTTACTCAAGGCCTACAAGTACTGTAATGGTTGGTGATCTGTGTGAATTATTGTTTCCTTTCCCATTAGATAATTCTTCCACTTCTTCACAACTTTCACCATGGAATAGATATCCTTTTCATATGTAGAGTAATTAAGAAATGCCCCAGCAAATACTTCAGAATGGTAGCATACAAGACTTCTTCCTTGGATTAAGAAAACTCCCATAACATACCCACTCACATTTGTCTCCACTTCCAATGGTCGCTGCAATTTTGGTAATGCCAAAACTAGTGCTTGGATGATCCTCTTCTTCAACTCTTGGAAATCCCTTTACTGACATTTTTTCCACTGGAAACTCTTGCCACTTGTTGTTATGGCATGGAGTGATGTTGCTACCACTGAAAATGAGGCTATGAATTTTCTCAGGTATTGTGCTTCCCTAATGAAACTATTGACCTCATAAACATTAGTAGGCACCAACCATTTCATCATGGCCTCCATCTTATAAGGATCTATATTCAGCTTTCCTCCATCGATCACATACCCTAGATACAACAAAGATTGTTTTGAAAAATCACACTTCTTGAAATTTGTTAGTAGTTGGTGTGTCTTTAATGTTTCCAGCACCTACGTCAAATGTGACATATGCTCCTCCCAGGTAGAACTATATACCAATATATCATTCAAATAAAAATAACAAATTAATCTATAAAATGGTGCAATACGTCATTCATTAATCTAATAAATGTACTTGGTGCATTTCATAGGCCAAATCGCATGGCCAACGCTCATACAAACCTTGCTAGTTTTGAAGGAAATTTTCCAGGTATTTTCTTCTTTGGCTCTAACGTGGTGATATCCAGACTTTAAGTCTAGCCTGGGGAATTATTTTTATTGTTGTAACTAATCCAAAAAGTCATCTATCTTAGGTAGGGGCGTAAATATTCTCGAGCGTGATTTTTTTCAACGCCTTGTAATCTATACACATCCACCAAGTCCCATCCTTCTTTGGCACAATGATGATGGGAGACCCACATGGTGATGTACTCAGTTGAATGAAACCCTGTTCCAGTAGTTGTTGCAAATATTTCTTCACCTCACTTGCTTCTATAATGGGCTCCCTGTACAACCTAATATTTAGCAATGGTGAGTCTAGAAATAAATGGATCTCATGCTCCACTTCTCTTATAGGTGGTAACATTTTAGGCTCTTAGAACACATCCTTGTACGTGTGTAACAACTCCTCCAATTTTCGTTTCTATTTCATAGTACACCCCTCCAGGGATGCCTTGCCTCTTATTAACTCCTCTATATATTGGCTTTCTCTTAAAAAAAATAAAACATACTTCTTGGTGGAATTGATCAATATCTTGGCTTGGTTGGCATTTACCAATGAACTTTTTGACTTGCCTTTATGTGCGTTGATGATGGATGATTTTCCATCTTTGAAGATCTGGTACTGGTTAGCTCTCCTAATGAATATTTCATCACACATGTACATGTATAGACTCCCAAACACAAATAAACATACATCAAGGGGAACCACATCTAGATCTACTTCATCAATGAAATGAGCGTTGATGACAAATATAATTTTACGCTATTTTGTTACCTTCAATTTTGCATCCTTATTTACCCATCCCAATGGATATGGGTTTGGATTATCATGAACTTCCAAACCCAACTTCTTGGCCAACTCTACTGCAATGATATTGGCCTGTGATCCAGAGTCAAATAGAGCATCATTCTTTGTCTTCTTGACCTGTATATTTATATGGAAGAGTTTGGTCATTTCTTTCTCTTCTTATTATTGAAGGCTACTTAGATTCACCTCCTTCTGCACTAACATACACACAATATTCTCATCCACATCTGAGATGCTTTCAACTTGGTTGCTTGAATAAGTAGCCATGAGATTCTTCTTCTTGTTATTCGGGTTTAGATCTGGATGCAACTTCCAACACCTCACTGTATGGTCATCAATGTTGTAGTGGTTGCTAGGATATTTTCATTGGTGCGCTATGGCTGCCCTCTTTTTATGTTTTCCCCCTTTTTTCTTCTTCTTCCCCTCCTTAGAATCATTTTGTTGTGCATGTTGCTTTGATCCACTTGATTGTCCTCTCTTTAGGCCTATGTTTTCCAAGTATTGTGCATGCACACAAGCCTCATCCACCAATTTTGGCTTGAACACCATCACTTGGCCATGCAAATGGTGATGTAGACCCCCCAAATACTTGAGGAGTACATATGGGTTATTTGGAGAGATACCCAACATTATAACCATGTTTCTAAATTTTGTGGTGTTCTCCTGCACACTTTGGCTCAATGTTTGCCTGAAGTAATTCCACTGGAGCCATTGTTCCTCCACATACCCAATGGGATAAAACTATGACTTAATGAGGTTTTTTAAATCCTCCCACTTAGTCAATGAAGGTTCTCCCTCCAACCTTAGGGTTTCCATGTGGCTATCCCACCAAGTCAGTGCATAGCCCTCTAATTTCAATCACATGAATGATATATTTTTTCCTTGATCTTGTGGACACTGAAATAAAATTCGAGTAGCTGCAACCACTGGTTCAACTTCTCAAAAGAATGGAATGCCTCTTCCTCCTAGTGATCTGGTTATAACACATGCCAATAACCTACTAGTGGTTAATTTTGACTACATCAACTCTTAACTGGAGTTACAATATAGACTCTTGTAGAGTATTTTACATCACAAACAAGTTTCTAGACACTTTCCATGAATAATGGGGGCTGATGCGACATCGTCCTGAACTATAGGTGTGAAAAGAGGAAGGTCAAATTTTGAGTGTTATCACTTTTGCATATAGTCTCTAATTGATGTGCTTCTTGCACCATTGGAAAGATCTCTATCTGTAGAAAAACATGAGATGGCGTTGCACTAAAGCAGTGAAGTTTTACCCCCCAAAAAATTCATTTGATGCCTCAAAACACTCACGGAAGGTTTCAGACCCTATTTCGCTAAAATGAGTCCCGCTGGTAAAAGTGGTGTCGTGAGCGGATTCCTCCACTTTTTCCACTCCGAATGCATCGAGATGGAGGAAAAATAATATAATTATCCAATCTAAAGAAAATATTTACTTCTTGTAAACAAATCAAGAATATGCATAGGGCTCCATAGCCAGTTGATCCAAATTGGATCATTATATTGTTTTTTATCAATCTTGATGCATTTGGAGTGGAAAAAGTGGAGGAATCAGCTCAGAGGACCTTTTTTCCAGCGGGACCTAGTTTGGCAAAATGAGGTACTAAACCTTCTAGGAGCATTTTGAGGCATTAAATAACATTCTACACAGAGAGATTTCTAATGGCATAAGAATCATATCAATCAGAGTCCGTATGAAAAATTTATGCCACTTAGAAGTTGGCCTTTCCGTTTTCACACCTATAGTTTGAGAGGATGCCGCGTCAACCCCCATTATTCATGGAAAATTGGCTAGCCACGTGTTTTTGATTTAAACTACTCTAGAAGATTCTATTTTGTAACTCTATTTAAGAGTTGACGTAGTCAAAATTAACCACTAGTAGGCTATCGATTTGTGTGATAACTGGGCCACTAGGAGGAAGACACATTCCATTCTTTCGAGAGAATTTTTTCCATAGTTGAGAAAATATAGGCAACAAAGATAAGAGGTAGAGCACATACAGAGGATCTGTGCACTGTAACAGCCCACGAGCCACAAAAATGTCTTATTTGTATCTACAACCATATTTCTAGACAGAGAAAGAGAGCAAAGCGACCTCACCTTCCAACTGGGTTTTCTCCCCAAAGGGTTTCCCAGAGAGAATATCATGTGAATTATGTGTGTGTGAGATTATTTCATCATTCTCTACTTTTCTTCTTGATTTACTTTTACATGCATGCACTAATTACAGTTAATTTTATAGATCTAGAAATTAAATAAAGCTATAATAATGTAGAATCTGAAATTTTTAATATAGTACTTTTAGATATTTTGTGACAAACTGTCCAGTGGAATATCCACGACAATTTACAGATCACCAGTATTCATTGTAGCAAATTGAATCGATGTGCAGACCCCCTCCACACACTTTTTTCTCACATTTCCCCATTTTGCAACAAGGTTTTGGAAAAATGTTTCATATATTTAATCAACCCCCTGTGACGCAGATTAGAAGATATAAAAAAATTAACTATGATTTAATCTTATGATTAAAAAAATCTTGGTTGTTGGGAAATGTAAGTGTGTTTGACATTTATTCGATGGATCGATATGTAATGGAGACATCATTCAAGTACTTAATAACATAGTCAAATAATTATTAAGGCCTAATCCTATGATTAAAAAAATTCTCATTTCCTAATAAACATAAGTCTTTTCAGTATTTATTTGGTGAATCAACGTGCAACCTGAACATTATTCAAATTCTTAATAACATTTAATCTAACACATTGTGTAGTGATTACTGGCTGTGAACAAATCAAGAAGGTGTACATGGCTCCACAACCAGTATTTCTCCTAGTAGATTGGAAGGATGTGTGGAAGAATAATATGTATGGGAAAACCATTTTTCCTTCATTTCCACACCTCCACATACATTACCCCTCAACACATATCAACTTCTCGCAGCACTGATTAATGGATATAAAACATTTAATTAAGGCTTAATCATATTATTAACATATTTTCAAATTTTAATGACAAGTACAATTGAAATCATCTGTGTTCATACCAGAGTAATGGTGAAATGATCATATATTTAGAACTTAAGAAAATGAAATCCTATTGAATATTTCTAATGGTGCTTGTTTATTGGTTCTTGTTTATTCATGGTATAGAGCAATCACATTGTTATGTTATTTACAATACGAATAAATTGAAATATGTTCCTATCATCTATAGGTTTTCCAAGTTAGAATAAATGAGAGAATACGATCCAATGAAATATAGATCCTTTTTTAGAATCTAGAAGTGAAATGGAAGATGAAGCTTAAGTATTATTGTTTCAGCGTTGTGGAAAGAAGCATTGGACAATATACATTAATGAATAAGTCCATAATATTTATGATATCAAAGGCAACATTTTAGTACATAGAAATGAATGAAGCAACAAGTTCAATTGAAATCCTTTAGAAACTCATAACTTATAAATTTACTCTTTATGGCAAGAGTATTTACGGTACTCTTTGCCTTATCTGCTCAATTATCATCTTCTTATGAACAAGGGTGATGAAGAAGATGAGGGACCTCTATAATCCAATACAAAAAAAGGTAAGTGATTGTGATTCTATTTTATTCAATACTCAAAGATAGAAACCATTAAAAGTAACAAATTAGAGAATGGTGTGACAAGAAATCCAAAATTTCTTCCAAGAAATACATAAATATGTGTAAAGTAAATGAGTCAATTTTATATTTATATTTACTTAGGTTGTGTACATATGAACAAAGGTTTCCAAAGCAAGGTAATCAAGGTGATCACTTCAAGAACTCTACCTTAATATCCATGTGGGTATATTTCTATCTGCTACACCGACTACTTAGACATAATCATATTGAATTTAATTAAGCATAAATTGTAATTTGTCCAAATTGCATGAATTGTGGCCTTTTTTCTGATTACATGTAATCCAATTATTGTTTACTATTTTCGCTCTTTGAATTTATGTCAATATTGAAATTTGCAATATTTATAAAAATATAATAATTATGAATTAATTATACTTTATTCGTTGCAATCGTTTCGATAAATATTGAAGGAAATGTAATTGGAAAAGCATGTAGATTATCATATATATTCAGTCTTAGAATAGATAACTGATAAAATAAATTCACTTTTGTTATTGCAAATATTCATTTAAGAGCTGGCTCTATTGCTTTGAAATTTAAAAAAAATAAAAATAAAAAAAAAAAAAGCGCTATAGATGCAATTATCACTATTGAACTATATGTCAATATTGAGAAATTTTTATTTTTGTTTAATGATACTATTTATGATGCTAAATGGATCAATAATTCAATTGATAATTTTTTAGTGCTGAAATTGTGGGTGATGATCTGTTATGTTTGAATAAAACCAACGTGGGATTAATATTGAATAATAAACATCCATGACAAGGGGAATATTTGATTGGATCTACCTCTAAGTTCACTATTAGCATTTCTCCATAGCTAACATGCAACATAACAATTGTTCATGTGTGCAAAAGAAAATTTGTGTTCTTTCAATACATGAATTCCTGTGTATAACCCTTCCACTGCACCTATTTGTATTTCAAATAAAACGTGCAACAAATGATCCAACATAGTTTATCTATATAATTTAATATCATTTAAAAACTTAAATCATGAACTAATATGTGCCTAGAAACAACAATAAAAGATTCTAGCAGAATGGGGAAATATCTGTGTAAAATAATGTGGAAATTAACATTTAAAAGTATTGTGTGAGTTGGAGGTGTGCAGAAGAAGCGTGCAGAGGGACAATATACACTACATGGAAACTACCTTCTATAGGACGTTATAACAGAGGTTTTTAGTGTTACGAAATTGAAAAAATTGTCAAAAACAATCTGCTAAAACACCTGTTTATGATAGTGGATGTTTTAGCATGGAGATTATAATAAAACTTCATCACAACTAAAAAAATTTGGGCGGCCAAAGTTTTTAGCGGATGCTTTTTTGTTGTGCTCTACATGGAACAAGTAGGACCGATGCACTACATATATAAAATCACCAGGTTGCATACATAACTAAAAGCACTGAGGAATTGAATGCAAAGAACATTGGTTCCTGAAATGTATACCACTGTGGTTTTTATATATCAAAAAACTCCCCAAGGTGTTATTTTAAGGAACGACACTGGACCATGCAAAAAATAATTGCAATCCTGATGCTTTTGTTTAAACTCGCAGAATCAATGCATATTGTTTATATAAACAAATTGGTGTGTTAGTGGTATAAAAGGATTGATGGTGTTAATTTTAATAATGCAATAGGGTTTGAAATAATATTTTGTAGGAATGGGGTGTTACTTCTATGAAAACACTAATGTGTTAAGAATTACAGTGCACTAGGTAATTAATTGCAAATAATAGCAATGCTTAAAGAACTAAATGACCCAGTGTTTTTGTTTTCCGAAAAGGCACTGGTCATGCAAAAATATGTTGTCACGGTAATTTTATACAACATAATGCATCGATGCATTTTTATGTTATGGAGGCACTGATTTATGTATGATATTTTCTATTTTTTGGAAACATCGACCTGTGAGAGTGGAATTATTGTAATTTTTTTTATTCGTTATTCATCGAAAAATTGTCATATATCTTATAACAATATTCATATAAATTAAAATTTGATTAATTCATTTATATATGATGTTTGGATTAATTTGTTATATTATTAGATTTTGCATCTCTTTGTTATAATATTTAATCATCCATATATTTAATCAGTGGTGTAACATTTCACAACGACATTGGATAACACAATAGAATAAATTAAAATGGCTTTTTTGCTATGTCAATAAGAGGCTCTTTGTCATACAAAATGGGATTGTTATTGGTATCCCCTTTTCTTTAAATTGGGAAATTATGTCCATTACATTAAACAAAATGTCTAATTTTCCCAGACAATTATTTCAAAAAATACAATAGACTACATTGATATCCAAATAGATCATCATTTTTTGCTAGAATTGCTATCAGTGCTCAAGCTACTTACATCGATCTAGACCTCTTCAGCTACCATAATTATCCAAAATATTTTACTTATGAAATATTAACATAATTGCATATCAGCGAGTATAGAACAACCACATGTGCATACTTTAAAGAAGACGAAACATAATGACAATGATCAAATCAAGGACACATAACACATTGATAATAGAGTTCACCCAACGTCGGTTACATCTTCGTACCCTGGTGTCAAGAGTGCGGAGGAAACTTCATTAAATGTTACAAATGATGATGATGTACATGGTATGTTCTTTTTCATTACAAGGACAAATACCCTCAACCTGAGTGGTGTGTATCTCCGCGAGACATTCTCCCTAGAGGAACTCTCACTCAAATGGTTCCTCCTTCAACATGACAAGCTAAGAACTCTCACATGATGTGGTAACAGGTACCCATTAACATATTGGTAATGAGGGATCTCAACAATAACAACATAATCTTAGAAAAATAGAAGAAAAGCATGACATAACTATATCATATACCTCCATTTCCGGCAATGGCAAAAAAATGCAAAGCTTAGTTGTTGAAATGACTCACACCACTGAATTCTTGGCAATAAGTGGTGCAAAATCGACCGTAAACTTGTCCAATTCTAACACCATCAAATTTTAGACCCTCGGGAATCTTGAAGATTGCCTCAAAGATTCCTTCATGAAGATGCCCTGAAAATATGGTGCTTGGATGAATATTTTGAGCACACCTTGTGCTCCTTGCGAAATTATGTGAAAAATGACTTTAAAATTGATAGCAATATGCCTCGGTCAACTCTGGCCCTCAAGGGAATATTTCTCAGCATCTTGACATATTCTTTGAATCATGGTTCCGCCCCTATAACTCATGGTTCCATCCCCCTATAACTCATGTTTCCAATCCTAGTTCCACTGGTTAGAAGTTTGCTCCCCTGCCTGGGCAAACGAGGCGAGTTTTTATATTAAAGCGCAGGCAGTAATTTCAAAGTCTGGGTTGTTGGCCCAACGACATAGGTGGCAGATAGATTGGAGGTGGGTCGGGTTCAAAACCCACCCTCTCCAAAATTTACTTATGTTTTGGCACCAGTATAATATATTTCGGGTGCATTTTTTTAAAATTGGTTAACCTTTAATATACCACCATTATAATGTTGGAGTTTCATACGTTTAATATGAGGCGGTTATTACAACTTTGGCAACGGTTATATTGGCATTTCATGTGTTTTGGAATGCAGTTATGTAATATTATAGGGCAATCCATTGGGGGTCAGCCCACGTGGACGAGGGGGCTTCAACCCCCATCGCCCCCATCACATATGGTGGTAATACGTTGAACAACCTTCAGGCCATATATAATATGTTGGTTCCGTGGGGTTAAGCAAGGTTGGTGACCAACTGACCCTTTTGGGTTTTTCCAATATTTTAAATATTACAATGTCGTTCTCCAGTGGGGGTGGCGAGGGTGGCAACCTGCCACCCCTACTTCTTATAATAGTTTTTATTTTCATAACTAAATGTTGGGATGAGGTCTCCAAGGGAAGAATGGAATTAACTAGTCATTTTTTGTAACAAGTTTTGTAAAATATGTAAAGTATTCATGATATATGGAAGTAAAGTGCGTAGATGAATAAGAGTCAAAGGGGATTAGCCCCTTGTTTTAATTAAAGTTTTGATTCGGTTTTGAGATTCACCCATGGTATGCATACCATGGAATTGTATGAAAAAGTCTATAAGTAGTCGAGTCTTAGCGAGTCTAAGGAGAAGTTAGCAATAATTTTTTATAGAGAATTGGGTTCATTGAAGAGTTTGTGAAGGAGCTAAGGCAAGAAGGCTTTGCTTCCTGCACTTAGGTAGAGAAGGGAAGGCTCCACAGCTAAGTCCGTGGAGGCCTGGGTATAGTCCACAGCTGAGTGTGTGGACCCATACAGCTACGTGCGCAGGGTAGTTTGAGTATGTAATCAATCATTGAAGATCAATAAAGACAGTTTTCCAAAGAATTACTAAGCATTTCCGTTGTATCTATTTATGTTAAATGTTGCTGATGAATGACATGTTTTATGAAATAATGATTAAATGCTACATTAATTTATTGAATCTATCTTAATAATGTATGAAATGAATTCTTAGCCACTTCCACAAAGATTCAGATCATTCCTCTTATGTTTTCTGAAGAATAAGTAGATCTACGCGAACTCCAATCTAGGGCTAGTTTTTGATGCACGTAAGTAGGTAAATTGATTGTTAAGGACTGATCATGGACCTTTATGAAGGTCTAAAGGCCACTTAACTGAGTTGCAGTGACGTGCCCTAGAAATTTATCGATCTGCACAGAGGTAGATCCATGTCACTGGAAGACATCACACTAGTCTATGGATGCAGAAACCTGGTTCTTGCATCCTCCCATACTGCTTGGGGTGACACTATAGCTTGCGCTACATGGGTTGTTTCTGATAGGGCCATTAGTTTAGGCTTTTGTTGGTTGGAACAACTAACTCTGAACCTGGGTCAAGACCCCCTAAGTCAACAAATGGTTCCATTGCCAGGATCAGGATCTGCTTAAAAGAGATGTGTGATGTCGCATCATTAGTCAACCAAGAAAGAAATTGAAAAGTGGTTGGATTGAAAGATTCATGAGTTCACAACGCAAGAAAACAACAATCCGTTCCTGTCAAAGGAAGATTGGTTGAATATATATTTGTATATGGAGATACACGAAATCTTCTTCTGCACCTTCCCAATTGAACTGTATGTGTGGTTAACTAAATTGACAAACAATCAAGGAAGGTGGAAGCTCGATAGTCCCATAGTGTGGACTCTAGAATTAGTGTGACGACTAGAAGCCTCTAGAAATAAGATCGTGTGGGTTGTCAATCATTGGCTCGATCGAATTCTGCGATGATTTATTGCAAAATTTGGAGTTGATACCTCATTCAACTATAGCAAAGTAGAGAGAAGATTATTCAAAGGACTGCGAGGTAAGTATTTAAGATAATTGAATACTTGGATTAAAATGATATTCTGTGAAGAAATAGTAATGCAATTACATTTATTTTTGAAGGTACGTGAAGTCGAAGATTCTTTAGAAACCGCGCAAGATCAGGACCAGAGTATAGCCCATTGGTCGGACCTCCCTCAAGCAATGATGAAGGGGCGGTGTAGGCTATGCCATGAAGTGTTGTTCAGCTAATAACTCAAGATATTCCTAGGAAAAATCATCCATCCACTCCACCTCCACCTCCACCTCCACCACATACACCTTCACCCACACCTCCACCTCCACCACATACACCTTCACCCACACCTCCACCTCCACCTCCACCTCCACCTCCACCACCACCATTCAACATGGCGAATGCAATGAAGATGTCGATCTTCAAGGGTATAGGAAGCGAAGATCCAGAGCAGTTTTGGTTTGTTTCTAACACTGTATGGATAGTGAAGCAAATCATTGAGTATTGTACTGAAAATCCTTATGCATTGCTAATATAAGCTCAGTCAACTTTGAACAAAGAGTTTAGTAAACCCAAATCTGACTCACATTTGGTGATTGAATTTAAAGAGATCATGATGAAGGTTTTGGAGATGCCTTGGGACTGTGATCAGAGGTTGAAGTACCAAATCAGACAAGTTAACATGCAGATCTTAGACAACCAGCATCGCGATTGGCTTATAGCGTCACTTTTGCCCCATTTGAGAAGCGATTTGTCACAATAGAATATAGATACACAAGAAGAAGCCTTGGAGATCTTGATGAGGCTGCATGCATCACCTATTCAGGACACAAACCTAGGGGTGCAACAGATCCACTCACAATTAGCAAGCCTACACCTAGAATTATAGAGTTTGAAGAAAGACAAGAAGTCTAAGCATGATATGTATGCAAAAGTTTGGTGTTTGAAGTGCAAGGGCCATGGGCATAATAAGGATCATTGTCTCGTGTTCGTGAATTATATTACGGGGGGGGGTGGGGAATTCCCTTGAAGCTAGAAGCCCCAATAGGGCCAAGAATGGGGACCGCACTATGGTGTGTCATTTGTCAAGTTACTGGGAAACATGTGACGGATAACTACCACTTGCTTTAGAAGTTTGTTTAAACACCTTAGCAGTTGTTCTATAATTTTTGCAAATCTGTGGGCCGCGATGAGTGCCACTATAGAAGCTATGAGTTAATGATGAAAATAAACCCTACTTACCATATGAAAGCAGAGACTCGGCCTCCAGATCAAGGCATCAAATGACCGCATGAAGGTTTTCAGGGCTGAGGATAGGGTTGAGGAGGAGGACCCGGTAGAGGTCGTGGTCAGATTATCTGATACAACTGCGGAAAACTTGGGCACTATGTGTGAGATTACCAGAATCCTACACATCTGTCATGTCAATACTGTAGATAGTTCGACCATACCATAGAAGAATGCCTGGTGTTAATAGCTAATATACAAGAGAAGAAAACACAGCCTCAACAACCTACGCAAAACTTACAAATGATGAGGGCTGAGCCATGAAAGGAAGATCAAATCATTAATATTGTGTTGAGAAGTGGAATGATGACTGGCATGGATAAAGGTTAACAACCTGAAGAAGATGGATGCGTCGGGAAAGATCCAGAGAACGAAGTCAGCTTTGATATGACTCGCACTAAGGAAACATTTATGGAAGCCAAGAAGAGCTTCGTTGAGGCCTCCACCTCAAGAAGCTAGGACATGATGCAAGAAATCAGTGCTTCAGCAAAGGTTGATCCTTCTGTACTCACTACGTTTTTGGAGACTTGCATGAAACTATTGCATGATAGCAAGGCTATGGAAGGACTAGATGAATTAATAAATAAATGCCCCAGTAAAGAGGAGGCCCCTGATGAACACCGCATGGTCAGAAATATTGGTAAGCATAAGGCACGAATAGTGCAAGAGATGTGGCTAACAATGCAGATAGCTAATTATGAAATGGACCAGGTCATCCTGGATCTAGGGTCCGATGTGAATGTTCTACCAAAATAGACATGGGAAAGGATGGGGAGACTTTCACTGTAGTGGTCTCTGATTTAGCTTAGGATGGTGAACTAGCAGAAATCATCCCCATGAGATGTTTGTATGGCGTGAAAATTCATATTGAAGGTGCGAGTGCAGTAACAAATGTTGAAGTTATAGAAATTGTCGATGACAGTAATCCTTACCTCACACTCCTCGAAATTGATTGGGCTATTGATATGAATGGGGTCATTACTTTGAATAAAAGGACAATGTCATTTGAAATAAAATCGCTTCGGGTTATAGTGCTACTAGATCCTACAAAAGGAGTGCGCTATGCTGAACCAGTCTAGCGTTTCCCATGCTTATAGGATGTTATGCTTCTTAACCTCCAAAGCAATACCGAACCGAGAATATGCGTGGAAAAATACCGAGAACACAGAATATGTTAAGAAAATATACCCAGAACACAGAATAGCAAAGATTTTATTACTCAGAGAGAAATGTTCACAGGCCTCTTCGAGGGGGCAACC
>APFE030266069.1:0-25782 GCA_000404065.3 Pinus taeda | reverse complement strand
ATACTACCGCCCATTTACAACTAATTGTGGTCCCATTTGCAACTAACTGGGTTAACCACTTACAAATATTAATATGGGCTTTATTGACTCTTGACTATGACGTGATCCCATGACATGAATAAGGGGGTTAGGGTGGGACCCTAACATAGGAAGGAAAAGAAAAATTGTTGCAGATACATGAATTGCAGAAGAATAAGTCTGTGCTCAGTGCACAGCTTGAGCCTTGGACAAAGCAAGCTAGCTAGTTTTCATAGACCATTCTTGAGAAGTTTAAGGCTATGCAACAGACACAGAGGACTACGTAGCTAGCAGTAGAAGGGCCAACCATAGAGAAATTGGTCCAAGAGGTGCAACAAGTAGTAGGAAAGAGTACCGTGGAGCTACAAGCATTGAACAAGGCATTCAACAAACTCCGCTAGAAAGTAGAAAAACCAGCTGAGTGACTCAAGGGCAAGTCACTATATTTGTGTTGGGGCCCTGTTGGGATGGGTTCCCCAGGGGAACAATGGAATTAATTAGTCATTTCTTAACAAGTTTTGTAAAAGATGTAAAGTCTCTGTGATATATGGAAGCAGAGCACGTAGATGAATAAGAGTAAAATGAGATTCACCCCTTGTTTTAAGTGAAGTTTTGAGTTGGTTTAGAGATTCACCCATGGTCCACAGACCATGGCATTGTATGAAAATGTCTATAAGTAGTCAAGTCTTAGTGAGTCTAAGGAGAAGTTAAGAATAAGTTTTGATAGAGAATTGGGTTCATTGGAAAGTTTGTGAAGGAGCTAAGGCAAGAAGGCTTTGCTTATCCACAGAGGCCTAGGTACAAGGAAAATTTTAAGGATGGAAGTTTATCTTAAAGTTTAGAAAGCTTAGTGAATCTTACTAGTCCCTATTATGCAAATTGTAAATTTTTTGTTGATAGTTTTGTAGAAATAGTGAGATTTCCAATGATTTATAATAATTGATATAATATTTTGGTGATTTTTAAGGTAAAATAAGGATGTACTGTAAACTTCGGGTGAATCATTTTATAAAAATATTGAAATTGGCGAATCTATTTTTTGTAAAAACCATGGAAAATTATCTCATCTACGAATATTAGCCCCTAAAATTTTCCCTGCCTAGGTAGAGTCAGCAGCTGAGTGCAAGGACCCCTGTAGTTGTGTGCACAAGGTAGTTTGTGTCTATAATCAGTCATTGAAGATCAATAAAGATAGTTTTCCAAATAATTATTGAGCATTTCCGTTGTACCTATTTATGTTATATGTTGTCGATGAATGACATGTTTTATGAAATAATGGTTAAGTGCTACACAAATTTATTGAATTTGTCTTAAAAATGTATGAAATGAATGCTTAGCCACTTCCGTGAATATTTAGATCGTTCCTCTTATGTTTTATAATGAATAAATTAGATCTACGTGAACTCCAATCTAGGGTTAGTTTTTGATGCACGTAAGTAGGTAACTTGACTGTTAAGGGTCTGTGAGGATTGATCGTGGACCTTCGTGAAGGTCTAAAGGCCGCTTAACTGAGTTGCAGTGATGTGCCATAGAAGTTTACCGATCTGCATGGAGGTATATCCAAGGCACTAGAAGTCATCACACAAGTCTCTGGATGAAGAAACTTGGTTCTTGTACCCCCCCATACTACTTAGGGTGAGACTATAGCCTGTAATACGTGGATTGTTTCTGAAAGGGCCATTAGTGTAGAGTTTTCTTGGTTGGCACAACTAACTCTGAACCTGGGCCAAGACCCCCTAAGCCAACACCAAAATTGGTTTTTTTTCCACTTTTCCAAAAATAAGGGTCATTGGGAAAATTAACCATTTGAAAATTTATCCCGTTATGACGGCCAAATTCTATGTGTTGGGTTTTAGTCAATTTGTTGCTTGCTTAAGCCTGCCACTTGTCCAGCTTTGACCATGAATATATGGAGCATAAGAACTTGGAATTGAGTGCCATTCAAACTATTGGAATCAGGGTGATGAGCACTATGATCTGGTTCTAGTTTTGCTTCAATCCGACAAATTTGATTTTTGAGCTATTTTGAAGCCACTTCTAAATCTAACTGTGTCTGGAGTCACCTAGATCATTCCTCCCCATTGAGGAGCTTTTGGTCCTCCAAAAACATGAACATAATATGCAACTTTTGTGTTACATTCTCTAGACCATGAGTTTCCTGACAGATCACCCTTCCTTCTCCTTCACCTTTGTCCTTTAGAGCCATAAGGGATGGAACCAATACCCGCATCCTCCACAAACCTGTATTACAATTTTTGAAAATTACATGCTTAATTACATGACCAATCATGACCCAAACATCCCCATACTTTCCCAGAGTTTATAGGACACACTCTTTGGTCAAGTTTACATCGGAATAGAAATCAATCCCCAGCTATCAACAAAAGGCCAAAACATCATTGTTGCTTTAACAAGAAATGGAAAAATACATCATCACTTTTACATTTACGTTGAAACCCATGATATACAAAATGTGGCCATGAAAAGCTACCACATATAGAAAATCCATCTCTCACTCATGAAAGTGAATGGGTCATTATCTCCCTACGACAGATTCTCTTGTTGAACAACTTTTCCAATTGGTTCCTCAACGGACGCTTTGTCCTTAAGACATTGCTCTTGATGGAGCCTCCAACATGTGGCTCTTTGACGACCACCTCTGTTGCAATGAATGTAGAAAGTATTCTTCCTCCATACCTACTTTACCTTGGTTCCCTGTTGTGGAGAAGGCCTTTCACACCTCATCCTCCTTCCTATTGGCATTCTCTTCCAACACTCAACAACCACATGGTTATGTAAACCATAAAAAATACATGATTGTCTATGCCATCATATCTATTCATTGTTAACATGCTCATAACCAAAATGAAATTGAGAATAATGAGACTATTTATACCTCTTTTGACCATCTCTTATGCAATTCTAGTGATGAGACATTGCCTTAGCTCTCCCTTTGGGATGTGCACTATCATGGAAGGATAGTGATGTGTTCCCATCATCTTCTTTCCTCTACAGTTTCAACAATGTATTGGAAGATTTTGGCACCTTTGAGCACTCTCCTTTAGTGTACCTAAAACTTGTGAATCGAGATCTTTGTACCCCATCTTGGTAAGGAGTCTCATGCCAGTTCCTGAAATTGGTACCTCCATGTTTCCCACAAAAATAACTTCATGTGAAAATGAAACTGAAGAGTGATCAAGATTTTTCACCTCAGTTGTCGATTCTGAAACAAGTGATGATGGATTTTCTAAGCATTCATTGTGCTTCAATTTTTCCAAGGCCTCTTATGTGGCTCGTAACTGACGTTACAATATCTACTTCTCCTCTTTATTTTCTCGTAGGAGTCTCCTCAATTCTGAGCATTCTCTGCTTAAAGGATCTGCCTATTCTCCTCATCCCAATGATGAGAAGATGATGAAGAAGATGAATGTACACTTGAGGGGGTACGTGGAGCATCCTTATATCCTCTTTCTTGATCCTATTCCTCTTTTTCCATTTTCTTCTCATAAGTTGCATACATTATGTCTACCATTTTTGACATCCTGGGGAATGCCTCATACATCTCTTTGTCATCCTCCATTTTCCTTCTTGTTTCACATTCAATCATGCAATTTGCATAAGTGAGAAGATCGCTCTGATACCAAACTTCATCTAGGCCTCTTCAGCTACCGAAATTATCCAATATCTTTTACTTTTCTGATGTTAGCATAATTGCATATGAAAGAGTATAAAACAACCACATGTGCATACTTTACATAAGACGAAACATAACAACATCCGTCAAATCAGGGATACACACTACAAGAAAAAAGGGCATTGGTGAGGTGTGAAAAATGTCACCATAAGCTCATTGTTGATGGTCGAAAGAGAATTTGTCACCAAAAATTGAATGTCACCAAAGGTGGTGTCACCAAAAGTATAGGTGTTGTAGTGACATACAAAGTCCGTCACCAATAATGATTTATAATGACGGATAACGACCGTCAAAATTTCATATGAAAAATGGTGATAGACCATAGCCTCCGTCACCAAAAACTAAACATCACCAAAGGCAGCGTTGCCAAAAGTATAGGTGTTGTAGTGAAATTCAAAGTTCGTCACCAATAATGATTTATAATGACAGATAGCGACCGTTACCATTACATGTGAGCAATGGTGATGGACCATAGCCTCGGTCACCAAAAATTGAACGTCACCAAAGGTGGCATCGCCAAAAGTATAATTGTTATGGTGACATTCAAGTTCCATCATGAATACTGATTATAATGACGGATAGTGACCGTCACCATTTCATATGAACAATAATGATTTATTGTGATGGATCTTTAATGCCCGTCACTATTGGTACATATATATGATTACGTTCATTAACCATCACCAAAAGTCACATTGCTAGAAGTATAGATGTTGTGGTGACATCCAATGTCCATCACGAATAATGACTATAATGATGGACAACGAATGTCGCCATTTCATATCAATAACAAGGATTTATGGTTACAGACCTTTGAGGGTTGTCACTATTGATGCATATATATGGTGGCGTTCGTTGACCGTCACCATTTCATATTTTTGGTGAGGGTCGAAAATGTCACCAAAGCTCATTGGTGACAGTCAAAAGAGCCTTCGTCACAAAAAATTGATTGTCACTATTCCATATGGATGTTAGGGCACGATGGAATCAAACCACCAACCTCCTACTTGTAAAGTATGTGTTGTTCCATTGAGCTAGCACCCTTTAAAGAATTATATTTTTTAAAATTAGACCTTGAAACTTCATAAATTGTAAATTCTACAACTTTCAATAAATTAAAGTCTCAACAATATTTTACTAAACAAGTAGAGAAACATTGAGGGAAAAATAGTTATGTATAAGAGAATCAGTTTGTTCAGTTGAATACTCAATTAGAAGTGAAACTCTGAAGACATTTATAACCTATAAATGATCTGTAACTATCAAATGCACCAAATATTGCAAAGGAAATGTCATAAGTGGATATCATATGGATGAAGAGGAGGCAGGGACTTGGAACCCTTGTTATCTTGGCATGCCTTAGAACTTGGCACATCTTAGCTTGTTTGACATGTCTTCGTACTATCTGGCACATCTTGACATTCCCTAGCATTCCCTAACACACCTTGGTAGTCATGACCTCACAACTAGCATTGCATTTTTCCATGACTTGGGAACCTTACATTCACTAGAACACCTTTTCACTCCCTATTTGTCATGCCCTCTGTTATCCTCCATAATGTCACAAGTTGATGAAGAGATTGACAGAGGTAACTAGAGACCAAGCTTTTAGTTTGGTAACTAGCCCTACCAAACCAGAGAGGGCTCTCTCTATGAAATCATAGCCAAGAGATGGATAGAATGTAAGGGATTTTAGGCTAGATAGCTAGGGTCAAGTGGGTTTTTGGAAAATTTAGGGACTTGAAACTCTATCCATCGGTGTCTTGTCTAGCAGGGACTTTGTCAAGGAGACAAGGAATTGGAACTCTATATAGGATAAAGCACCTAACATGCATGAAAGAAGCTCCCTAGAATAGAGTACCTCCTACCTAGAAGAGTGTCCCTTGCTAAAAATATAGAACCCTTATCTACTGTGCACTTTTCTTAAAGATAAATCTATGCATAAAACAATACTAATAAACAAGGTAAATTAAGAAAATTGATCATCTAAGTCAATTTGTAAAAGTATCATAAATATGGCTCTATATAAGTTTGGGAAACACTAGACAAGCATGCTTTCATACAACAACAATAAATGCCTAAAATTGATGTGATTCATCATTTCTATACCCTCACAACAAAACTGGAATCTATAACATGTACCCCAAGGCTGTATGCATTTGCCCAAGGTGTAGATTGAAAGGATCTGCTGAGATGAATTAATATTGAAGGAGAAACACCTTCAAAAGAATACATAAAGTCTATTGTGAATTCAACTTGTTTACACACAGACCAAGGCTGCTACTGGGTACACTTCTCTACTGGATGGAAACTACAATGTATTGTAGTGTTGCTGAAGGAAAAACACCTTTAGTGCAACACGAATAAAAATCTAACAAATATTGTCACTATGGCCTCGGTTGTCAATGATCTCATCAATATAGGTAACAACTTCGATAATTGAAAAACCAAAAGGTGATATGCAGAGATAATTTGAAATGACGGATTCGGGCATACTTTATTATTGTTTAGGAGTGTTAGTATAGAAAATGCAAGGTAACTTGTTGTGTCTTTATGTCACAGGCTAAGGATGCGAAGAAATACATAAAATATTAAATAGCATGGTATAAGTTGATTGTAGTTTATTTTGAAATAGGAATGGAATTCTCCTTGTGCGGGTTCTAATATAGTGGGTATAACTTAAAATAAGAAACCGATAGTTATGGGGTTGAAATTGTCTCACAATTCATGAAAAGTCCCAAATTTGTTCACTAGAAAGAAGTAGAGTGAGTCTTCAGGTTTACGGAAGGGAACACCCTATTTGCAGGAAGATAACTTGAAATTAGTCGGGCATATCATTTCTCGTCTTCTTGTACGTGTGTGCTTTGAAAATACAACCACATCCAAAGACTCAATAACAACTATGGTAAAGTTTATATATGTGAATCACTTCTGAGAAAAGCCATCACTTAATGACAATTGAGTGAGGAATATGTTGAAGGATTCAATCTTGCACTCAGTAATAAAAAAGAAGTTGGGGTATCCAACATCTTGCCAACAAACCAACTCCAACCATAATGTGAAAGGCAAGTTAACTGTGAAACCTCTTTCCCACTTTGTAGTATTGTTCCCTCTTCAATTCCAACATGTATCTGGCTGCTTAGATCCACAAAACTCGTGCCAGGTAAAATCTGCATGATACAATTGTGACATGCAAGCTTGACACACACTCTAGTTTCCCTCTAAAAGAGGTTAAGCCAAAATATTATGACAATATTAACTGTAATTTGATCATACAATATTGATGTATTACATGGAACAAACAATATACTATCAATGTAGTAATGAAGAACACAAAATAAATGAATTTCTTATTACTACAATAGCGCCTCTTGGGATTCTTGGATAAAGCACCTAACCTGCATGGCAAAATATTCCTAGAATATAGTACCTCCTACCTAGAAGTGTGTCCCCTACTCAAAATATAGAACCCTTCTCTACTATGCACTTTTCTTAAAGATAAATCTGTGCATAAAACAAAACTAAGAAAAACACCTAAATTAAGAAAATTGAGCATCTAAGTCAAACTATAAAAGCATACTAAAGATGGCTATATACAATATGAGGTATTGCATGGAATAAACAATATACTATCAATGCAGTAATGAAGAACTCAAAATAAAGGAATTTCTTATTGCTACAATAGCACCTCTTGGGATTCTCGGATAAAGCACCTGACCTGCATGGCAAAAGATTCCTAGAATAGAGTACCTCCTACCTAGAAGTGTGTTCCCTACTCAAAATATAAAACCCTTGTCTACTATGCACTTTTCTTAAAGATAAATCTGTGCATAAAACAAAACTAAGAAAAACACCTAAATCAATAAAAGTGAGCATCTAAGTCAAACTATAAAAGCATACTAAATATGGCTATTGAGGTATTGAATGGAATAAACAATATACTATTAATGCACTAATGAAGAACTCAAAATAAACGAATTTCTTATTGCTACAATAGCACCTTGGGATTCTCGGATAAAGCACCTAACTTGCATGGCAAAAGCTTCGTAGAATAGAGTACCTCCTACCTAGAAGTGTGTCCCCTACTCAAAATAAAGATCCCTTCTCTACTGTGCACATTTCTCAAAGATAAATCTGTGCATAAAACAAAACTAAGAAAAACACCTAAATTAAGAAAAGTGAGCATCTAAGTCAAACTATAAAATCATACTAAATATGCCTAAAATCAATACACTTCTTTCATCGCTGCTACAACCTCATAGGAAAACTATAATCTACAACATGTATCCCAAGGCTGCATGCATCTATTGAAGGTGCAGACCGAAAGTATCTACTAAGATGAAGTATTGTTGAAGGAGAAACACCTTCAAAACAACAGATAGAGTCTAATGTGCATTCAACCCATCTGCACACAGGATAAGGTTGCTACTGGGTACACTTCTCCCCTAAATGGAAACTACATTGTATTGTTGCTCTACTGAAGGAGAAACACCTTTAGAGAAACACAAATAAAAATATAACATTTATTGTCACTGTGGTATCGGTTGTAGAAGTTCTCATCAATATAGGTAACAACTTCAATAATTGAAAAACCAAAAAGTGAGCTACATAGATCATTTGAAATGATATATTATTTTTTAGGAGTGTTAGTATAGAAAATGCAAGGTAGCATGTTGCATCTTTATGTCACAGACCAAGGATGTGAATAAATACAGAAAATATTAAATATCATGGTACAAGTCGATTGCAGGTTCTTTCGAAACAAGAATGGAGTTCTCCTTGTCCAGATTCTAATCTATTGGGTATAGACTTAAATAAGAAATTTATAGTTATGGGGTTGGAATTGTCTCACAATTCATGACAAGTCCAAAAGTTGTTCACTAGAAAGAAGTAGAGCAATTTGTCAAGTTTATGAATGGGAACACCCTATTCACAGGTAGATAACTTCAAATTAGTTGGGCATATTAGTTTTCCTCTTCTTGTACGTGTGCTCTTTGAAACGCTAACCACCTCCGAAGACTCAAGAACAACTCTAGTAAAGTTTATAGGTGTGAAATGCTTTTGTGAAAACCCATCACTTAATGACAATTGAGTGATGAATATGTCGAAGGATTCAATCTTGCACTCAGTCATAAAAAGGAAGTTGGGGTATCTAGCATCTTGCCAACAAATTGTGTTGGAAATAATACAGAGAGGGGGGGTGAATCAGTATTATCTAATCAATAAAACTTTTTCATTTCCATATTTAGATCCTTATATCCTACTTCAGTTAAGTGAACCTGCGTGTATATGCAACTGTGTCTAATGCAACTAGCGTATATCCGTAATACTTATGATTCGGTTAATCCATTAAATGTTGTTCTTTAGTTAGTACATCAGAACTTCATTAACCACATGAACAGTAAGCAAGTGTAGTAAAACATAACAGATCATCACACACAAGAAGCACACATGAACACCATGATATAAGGTGGAAACCCAATGTGGGTGAAAACCACCTGCTGCAAGTCGTCTCTATCTTCTTTTAATAAGAAACTTCATTTTACAATATTTCTATATTGGTGCAGTCTTATATCAGTACACAGGCTTCTACCTGCAGAAGGCTACAACCTTCTCTCGTTCTCCAGACTCTCCTGGAAGGGAGCTACAACCCCCTTAGCCCTTGTACTAGCCAATATATTTACTAGTACGTAGGTGCTGGCTTACTGAAATGCTCCAACCTTTACTCGTTCTCCAACTGCTACTAGAAGGGAGCTACCACCCCCTTTTATCTTGTACTAGCTGATGTACTAGTATGTAGGTGCCAACCTACGGAAGGCTACAACCTTCTCTTTCTTCCTCCAGGTACCACGTTTCATAAATTTTCATACTGGCTACTCATGGAATGCAACATCATAATCTGACGGCCACGTTTCATCCAATTTTCGTACTGGACCCATCAATATCATTGAAGCACAAAAACAATCAATACTAGCATCATCAATCTCTGAATCACTGAATCACTGAGACCCTGTCAACAAATTGTAGTCACCAGAACACATAGAGCAGAACACTGAACTCTGCAACAATATTCAGAACCAACTGTATCATCAAAATCACGCATCAGGGTGCATACGCTACTTGGAAGTGTTGAACCGGCGTGTATACACAACTTCACCAAAGTGAACCAACATATATATCATCAATTACTTACTTATAACTTGATGCACTTCTTGACTTCAGACATATCCAGATTATTACATATATAAGGATAATATGTATGTTAGCAATCAGATCTAGTCCATCACATCACATAAATATGAGTCATTATGATCATGATCCATTATTAGATCTCATCCATCAACACTGAGGCTAAACACAATCAATCAAACTGAATATGCAGAACACTGACACCATTAAACAGTCATCAAAACTCATCAACAACCAGAAGCACCTGTAACTTCAAATATCATAGCTCAAATGGTATATGCTACTACAATGAACCAAACTCACGTACATACGCGCTTTCACCAAAGCCATCCCGCGTACAGATCTATAAATATTCAATCATGACTTGCAACAATTTCAAACTTAAGTTATACCCAGTTCAGATCATTACATGTGTCAGTATACAAATCTAGAATAAACATAATCAACCATATAGAGATAGTTCATTTCAAACCATTTGATCTCGATCTATCCTTAGATCTTGTTCTCCATCAACTGGTGAGATCCCTCCTTAGCTCAGATCAAGCAATGCAATCATAACCCATAACCTGCATACTAGATCTCGTACTTCATCAGATATTCAAGACTTTCTCAATCACCTTGCCTAATGATCTTCTTCTCCTTTTATAGTCTTAGGCCTTACTCAATACCATGGTCCAAAACCATAACAGATCAATACCATGGACCCAATACTTGAGATGAATACTTCTAACGAGATACCCTGGTCCAAAACCATAGGTTCAAATACCAAGGACTAAATACCATGGACCAAACATAAGCTCTCCGACATGTATGTGCTTTTCCTTGCGTGAAATTGCGTGTATATGTATACACGTCTTTTCAACGACTAACCGGCATGTATACGCGGCTCGGTCACGATGAACCTGCGTATATATATTTTCTCTTCATTCTTGTAGTTTGATCATCAATTCCTTGTTGCTGACCTGCTGCACTATGATCTGTCATCTGTGTGATTTTCCATCAAGAACAACACTTGTCTCATAATGCCAACAATCTCCCCCTTTGGACTTGATGGCAGAGCTAACTTATCACACTTAGAACTGTCATCTGATTCCTTTGAGCTATCCTGCATTTGATATATCTTCTATAGATTCATCTAGTTATATGTAAGTGAGTTGTTCTTCTACAAGAGGGTTGCCATCAAGTACAACGCATGCATCATAATGCCAACAATCTCCCCCTTTGGACTTGATGGCAACAACACCAAATCACTCTCCCCCTTTGAAATCAAGGGCAAAGGGCGAACCAAGATATTCTCTTTCCTAGATAAGCATTCCACTGTCCATACTCCCCCTGAGTACTTGCTGAAATCTATGAATGAGCTCCCCCTTTGTATATGCCAAGGTGTACCACTCTGTCCATGCTCCCTCTGAGTACATGTTGAAGTCTCTGCTCTGCTGAAGTGTGCTGTTCATGCTCCCCCTGACTATAAGCAAGGTTTGCAAAAAGATGTTTTACAAGAAGAACATGACTCTATCATAAATGACCTTCCTATCACCAAGGAATCATACATACATCCATTTCCCAACCAAGTGGGGATATACTAGAATTGACTCATCCACCCAACCAAGTGGGCATACATAAAAAATTTACACATGATAAAACAAGAACATTACATCATCCATCCCAGGCATAGTGGGGAAACCAACATAGGCCGTTACATGACCTTGATAATAAAAGAAATACATGACACAGAGACCAAATATCAAGTGCAAGACTTATGAAAATCACCAATAACTAATATCAGCAACATCTGTCAAACACTATTTAGATCAGCAACCATGATCTCCTTCTGTTCTCCTTCTGTACCTGATCTACCTGAAACCAAAAACAGCTTGTGTACACGAACCAAGAGCTTCTAAGGTAATGCCAATAAAGCATTATTAGAATTTTATCTGCTCCCCTTGAAGCTGTGCCAGATGGTCTCTGTCAGACCCATATCAGACTCTTCTCACCCTGAGTCTAGCCCACTGATTTCATTCAAACCAACATATACGTGACTGTATCCAAAGAAACACGCATATATACATGGATATTCCTCATAAAACTTGCGTATAAATACTTCCAAATCAGCAACCTGTAAATGTCCTGTAACAAGGTATGTCTGCATATAGATATCAACTCATCACCATAGTTATCTCATCATCATCAAGATCTGCATGATCCAAGTATCATCACTTTGGGAACATCTGCATCAATCATCATATGTAAGTATCAACCTATCATCATATAGGTAGAACTCATCATCATCATGTCTCCAACAATGCAACTTTTAGTAATCATTCATGTATCTAGCACTATGTATCTTGAGCTCAAGATCATTTGTCAAGGCTTGTTTATATCATCAACATCAACAATCCTCATCCACATGAGCACCAAGAACTACAGGAATCCTGCATCATAACTGTATTATATGATATTTATGCATATGACGACAACACCATATGAGTGACTCATCATCAAGTAATGAAGTTGTGTATTCAAGCTTTGTACTTCTCCTTATCCTTATGAAGATCACCATGTAAGCATCATATATGCACCATCTAAGAATCAATCCACAAATATGATTTGAACATCAACTATGTAACCCCAAGAATCATATGCGATTTTATCATGGATAACTCATAACCATATCATAGCAGGATGTATCATTTAGCCATATAATCATCATCACTAAGGAATACTAACCATATTGCCAACAATGCATTATTAAATTCATATGCTCCCCCTAAACCTATGTCAACAATCAGATCTGATCATGCATATCTTAGCATGAAGTATCAAGGCATCATCATCAACAAGTTAGAATCAAAACACTTCTAAACATATTACAAGTATCAAGACATTTCCACACACCATCAACAGATTGTAACCATTATCAAACAAAGCAAATCATATCAGACCCTTTTTATGTGCCTGTCCCACTGCCTTTCTTCAAACTGACATATACGCGACTGTGGAGTGTATAACTCGCATATATATGCGACTTCCCTTTATGAAACTTGCGTATGAGATTTAGGACATTGAAGTTTTACACTTTCAGCTCCCTCTGAGTTTGTTATGTCTGTGTTGTGTTGTGTCTGAGTATATTGTGCGGTGCTACATCTTTTGACTGAACTTCCTTCTTCCATATCTTCAAGCGTGATGATGTTTTCTCCTTTTGGTATGGTGCTCGTACTTTGTTCTTGCATTCCTTTGCTATATGTCCAAGCTTGTTACAGGCATAACATCTTACCTGTTTCATATTCCTTTTGTAGCAATCAACAGCTTTGTGACCAAACATATTGCAAGAGAAACAATATCCCTTAAAGTACCTAGACCGTGATGATCTTTCTGTGTGATGGTCTTGAACCATTCTTCTTCTGCATCTGGCTGCAACATGTCCAAGATTATAACATTCAACATTATTCATTGGAGGAGTAAAAGATTTTCTTTGAAGACTTTCTTTGCTTGGTTGTTGATGGGGTTGACCTTCCATCTCCTTGTTGAGCATTTCAGATGTTGCATTAGAGTTCCTTGTCTTATTTTCTGAACTAGATTCACCTTCAATAGATTCATGAAAACCAAGACTAGTTTTGATACCAGGAGACCTTTGACTACTAAGAATATCATCCAAGATCTTAGTACTATCTTGAAATCGTAAGAGCTTATCTTTTTCCTCTAATTTATCTTTTAGAATATTTACCTCAACTTGATGTTGCTCTTCCTTTTCAAGATATTGCTTCTTCATGTTTTCTTCAGCATTTCTTTCTTCTTCCAACTGACATTCAAGAACTTCATTTTCATGAGCTTGGAGTAGTTCTTTATTCTGCTTCTTTGATTCTTCAAGATCTTCTTTTAGCAAGCAGATGGTGGCTTCAAGACTTTCATAGTAACTGGATCTATCTCTGAGTTTCTTGATGGTTGTGCTCCTTTATTGACTTCATTTCTTAATGATGTCACTTCATCCTGCAACTTTTGACATTGATTTTCCTTTTCCTTGAGTAACTTCCTTACCTTGTTTCCTTCCTCTAGTTGAGCTTTTAGTTTGGTAGCTTCTTCTTTGAAAGCACATTCCCTTTTGTTCAATAGATCTTGTTGTTCTCTAATTTTGTCTGTAATCCTTCTAAATACTGCCTTTATTTGATATCTTTTTTTCTCACCCATAAGAGAAAATTCAGTTGCTTCGTTATCACTTTCATCATCTTCACATGGATGGATACCAGAGGATAACAAATTCATACCTGATAGATCTTGTTCATCTTCATTCTGAAGTGATTCTGAACCTGAAATGCTTCTTCCACATAATCTCCAATCGATGCTCCCATTATCATTGATGCTCCCATTTGTCATCGATGCTCCCATTGTCATAGTTCTTCTGAGATGTCTTTTTCTTCTTAGGCACTTTCTTAAGCTTCTTTCCCATTGTTCCACGGATCTCCTTTAAGTGATCAAGCTTCTACCAAAGGACCTGCTCCGATACCAATTGTTGGAAATAATACTGAGAGGGGGGGTGAATCAGTATTATCTAATCAATAAAATTTTACATTTCCATACTTAGATCCATATACACTATTTCTGTTAAGTGAACCCACGTGTATACACAACTATGTCTAATGCAACTAGCGTATATCCAGAATACTTATGATTCAGTTAATCCATTAAATGTTGTTCTTTAGTTAGTACATCAGAACTTCATTAACCACATCAACAGTAAGCAAGTGCAGTAAAATAGAACAGATCATCACACACAAGAAGCACACATGAACACCATGATATAAGGTGTAAAGCCAATGTGGGTGAAAACCACCTGCTGCAAGTCGTCTCTATCTTCTTTTAATAAGAAACTTCATTTTATAATATTTCTGTACTGGTGTAGTCTTATATCAGTACACAGGCTTCTACCTGCAGAAGGCTACAACCTTCTCTCATTCTCCAAACTCTCCTAGAAGGGAGCTAAAACCCCCTTAGCTCTTGTACTAGCCGATCCATTTACTAGTACGTAGGTGCCGACCTACTGAAATGCTCCAACCTTTACTCGTTCTCCAACTGCTACTAGAAGGGAGCTACCACTCGCTTTTCTCTTGTACTAGCTGATGTACTAGTATGTAGGTGCCAACCTACGGAAGGCTACAACCTTCTCTTTCTTCCTCCAGGTACCACGTTTCATAAATTTTCATACTGGATACTCATGGAACACTAGATCATAATCTGAAGGCCACGTTTCATCCAATTTTCATACTAGACCCATCAATATCATTGAAGCACAAAAACAATGAATACTAGCATCATCAATCTTTGAATCACTGAATCACTGAGACCCTGTCAACAAATTGCAGTCACCAGAACACACAGAGCAGAACACTGAACTCTGCAACAATATTTAGAACCAACTGTATCATCAAAATCATGCATCAGATTGCATACACTACTTGTAAGTGCTGAACTGGAGTGTATACGCAATGTCACCAAAGTGAACCAACATATATATCATCAATTACTTACTTATAACTTGATGCACTTCCTGACTTCAAACATATCCAGATTATTACATATACAATGATAATATGTGTGTTAGCAATCAGATCTAGTCCATCAGATCACATAAATATGAGTAATTATGATCATGATCCATTATTAGATCTCATCCATCAACACTAAGGCTAAACACAATCAATCAAACTGAATATGCAGAATACTGACACCATTAAATAGTCATCAGAACTCATCAACAACTAGAAGCACCTATAACTTCAAATATCATAGCTCAAATGGTATGCGCTACTACAATGAACCAAACCCACGTACATACGCGCTTTCACCAAAGCCATCCTGCGTACAGATCTATAAATATTTAATCATGACTTGCAACAATTTCAAACTTAAGTTATACCCAGTTCAGATCATTACATGCGTCAGTATACAAATCTAGAATAAACATAATCAACCATATAGAGATAGTTCATTTCAATCCATTTGATCCCAATCTATCCATAGATCTTGTTCTCCATCAACCGGTGAGATCCCTCCTTAGCTCAGATCAAGCAATGCATCATAAACCTATAACCTGCAGACTAGATCTCGTACTTCATCAGATATTCAAGACTTTCTCAATCGCCTTGACTAATGATCTTCTTCTCCTTTTATAGTCTTAGGCCTTACTCAATACCATGGTCCAAAACCATAACAGATCAATACCATTGACCCAATACTTGAGATCAATACTTCTGACGAGATACCATGGTCCAAAACCATAGGTTCAAATACCAAGGACTAAATACCATGGACCAAACATAAGTTCTCCGACATGTACGCGCTTTTCCTTGCGTGAAAGTGCATGTATACACATACGCATCTTTTCAACGACTAACCCACGTGTATATGCAGCTCGGTCACGATGAACCTGCATATATATATTTTCTCTTCATTCTTGTAGTTTGATCATCAATTCCTTGCTGCTGACCTGCTGTACTATGATCTGTCATTTGTGTGATTTGACATCAAGGACAACACTTGTCTCATAATGCCAACAAATTGACTCCAACCATAATGTGAAATCCAGGTTAAATGTGAAACCTCTTTCCCACTTTGTAGTATTATGGCCTCTTGAATTCCAACAGGTATCTTGCTGCTTAGATCCACAAAACTTGTCCCAGGTAAACTTTGCATGATATAATTGTGATGTGCAAGCTTGACACACACTCTAGTTTCCCTCTAAAAGATGGTAAGTCAAAACATTATGACAGTCTTAACTGTAATTTGATCATACACTGTTGAGCTATTGTATGGAATAAACAATATATTATCAATGCACTAATGAAGAACTCAAAATAAACGAATTTCTTGTTGCTACAATAGTGCCACTCTTGGGATTCTCCAAGGAGCCACTAATTTATACACATTTGGAATCTTTACTTGGTCTCCAGAAATATTAAGAAATGGTAGTGATCACTCTTTGCCCTCCCATGGAAGGTTTATACAAAGTCACCAATAAATTGATTTAAATGTGAGGTATATGCTTGAAAAATAGGAGTCTGACTCTTCAACTCTAATTTAGTGGCAAGGAAATATTCAACTGTAAATGCTTGATCTTCTACAATGTAAATTTCTAGATAAATGGTTAGCGTAAATCTGTCCATTGTCCACATATCCCAAAAAACCATGTATTTCTGGACTCTGGTTGTATGTAAGAGAGGGGGGATCACATAATTAATCCATTATCAAAATAAAAAGTTAAAGCACAACATTCTATGGAGAATTTTTTTAAATTTTATTACATACCTTAGAAAGTTTGAAAGGACATAACTGAAGCTTCCCTCTCCTTCCACACTTCATTAAATATGCCCCATTTTCAATGCAGATGTGGCCTGCAGAATCACAATCAGCAAATAGAATATGAAAAGTAAGTTTAATGAATTAAAGTAGCTTTGTTATACCTCAATAAAATGGACTATGATAAATTGGATTCATTCTCTACAAAAGATGATATAGCAAGATCTAATTACATTTTTAAGAAACAAAGGTAAATTGGATTCATGCTCTGCAATAGACGACATAATGTGATCTAATGACATTTTCAACTCCAACAAAGGTAAGTTGAGTAAGATAAAGATCCAAAATGATGACATCCAACTTCTGAGCGACAGTTACTATATATATCTAGCTAGAGGCTATAACATAAAGATATTTGTTATATGTGATGATAAGAAAATGAAAGGAATGTGAAATTTTGACCATCAACTATAAGTTCCTTTCAAGGACTAGATCAAACCATAACATTGTTATCAAGATAATCAATTCACCCATTCTAGTACATTTTTAGTAGTTTCGTGATAAAACTCAAACTCAATAAACTTCAAACAACATAAATAAACCAACCATACGTTTTAGGTTTGTTACCTAAGGATTATATCATACTAAATTACCTTTTGCATCTAACATTGAAAATGATTGTGAAATAAATGAAGACAAATCAATGATTATGATGGATGCATATGATGAAATAAAATAAAAGAGACCTTTCTTCTTGCTACTGATGAGCCTTCTAGGGGATTCTTGGATGAAGTTGATCCTGATTTGCTTTCTGAAAAAAAAAAAAAAAAAAGACACTTTCTAGCTACTCTGATTTGATGGACAACAACCCTAATTCTTATGAAAACGAATATGGAAAGCAATAAGCATCGATGAACCTAGTCTTGAAGAAGGTGTATCAAAGTCTAATATGGATAGTATTTTAAATTTCTACAGTTAGTAGAGGGTTTTCCCAATTGGGTTCCCTAGAAAATTTTGTTTTTTTTCTATAGTGTGACTGTGTTTTATTTCTGTTCTATTCCACTACAAATTGGTAGAGATATTTTTTGTCTTCATGCAACAATTAGTTTTAGATATATTCGTTCAAGCAGTAGCATAATTTCAAGGAAATTCTACACAAGGGACAATTAATCTATATTTTCACTTATATGTTTTGCAAGTAAAATTCACAACTAAATTTTCATCCAAAGTGTTACCACAACATATCTTGACATTGCAAGACATAAATCGTATTATTCAGTAAGGTTGAGACTTGAGATACAAAAATCTTCCCAAGTTATGCAAGAAAGAAAATTGCTCATTTTTAGTTCTAAATCTATCCAACCAGAGCAAAATTATGCCATTTTCAACACCCTCTAATCAAGCTTATTCCTGGCCTCATTCAACTCAATTAAGAATATGTCAATCTCATTGAGATTTCTTCTTCGTTTCATGCTTCTAAGTTATATATTTATGCAACCTAATATATCATTTATGTTAAGTGATTATTCATTAAAAATTATTTAGTCCGTCGAGTGCATCTACCTAATTTTATGATCAGTGTTTGGGAAGACTCTATGAGACATTTGCAGCATAAAATAGAAGACTGTTTTAGTACCTAGTGTTACAAAACTCTAATCTGGAAAACGTATTTTGGGTTGTTTCCCTAAAAATATTTACAAAATTTTCAATCCTAAAGCCATTTCAGGGAGAATTTTAGTTAGGGAGAAATTTAGTATTATTTTTGGAAAATTTGAATGCAACTAAAAGAAATTCTTCCCATTTTCTCAAAGGATTCCAACGCCAAATATGAGTGAATTCACAGAACTTAAGATTTGGAAATAATTAAGTTTCACTTCGCTTTTCCAAGAACATATATGAGTGAATTCACAAAACTAAGATTTGGATTATGGAAATACTTAAATTTCACCTCATTTATTAGGATTGGAAGTTCCCTGAGATACAAACATGTAGCATTAAGGATCTACTTTGCTTGTTTAAGGACAATGTTCAGTTTATAAATAGTGATACAAGAATTCTTGCGTACATGCCTGACACAGTTCTTTGGTCACGACTAATGAAACTGAACTCCATCAATACATAACAGACAAGGCAAAATGTAAGAGAGCATCTACTTTTCAACATATACTCTGACAAAAATAAATATCTATACAGTCATATAAAGTTGTCACCACACCAAAGAAGGAATTAAAAACCAAAATAAAAATAGGAACAGGTTTGGATTGTTATGGTTACTCTAAAAAAATGTTAAATAAGATCAATATGTTAATATGGAAAATAGTGTAGTTGATTATGATTTATTGAGCCCAAGGGGTTAGCCCAACCGAATGTCATTAATGTTACTTGGTATTTGGCTAGTTCTGTGCTGGGAGGTGCCCTGTTTGAAATCCCTTGGGTGAGGTGCACTAGTCAATGCCAATGGGTTTACAAGTGATAACATCCATGAATGTGGGGAAACATCCATTGGGATTCCCCAGAGAGTTTTTCTGTGAAAAAATAAAAATAGGATTTTCTAAAGAGAAATTTTGAGATGCATATAATGTACACCTAGTAAAATCAACTCTATAGAGACAAACCATAAAACAAGGAAACATACATATGCTTTTACCTATGTTCCCTCGTTTTCCCTCCCACCCTGTGACAAGTGAAAATATGCTACTCTTAAACTTAAAAGAAAGGATGAAAAAAGTAGTGAATTTTGAACCAGCCCTCCTTGTGTGGAAGAAGACTAAAAGTGGGTAAACTTAAAAGAAAGGATGAAAAAAATAGTGAATTTTGAACCAATCCTCCTTGTGTGGAAGAAGACTAAAAGTGGAGTGGAACTGCAGCGAGGTTAGAAATGAAACATACCTGGGCACCATTAATGGATTGAAGAGGTAAAAACTTAACTCACAGCTCTCTTCAATCTCGTTTTCCCTCCCACCCTGTGAAAAGTGAAGATATGCTACTCATAAACTTAAAATTAAGGATGAAAAAAATAGTGAATTTTGAACCAGAGATCTGAGGTGTGTGTACTCCTCCCTATGTGGAAGAAGACTAAAAGTGGGGTGTAAATGCAGCGAGGTTAGAAATGAAACATACCTGGGTGCCATTAATGGATTGAAGATCCAGTGGTGGGGGATCTGAGGTGTGTGTACTCCTCCCTGTGTGGAAGAAGACGAAAAGTGGGGTGGAAATGCAACAAGGTTATAAATGAAACATACCTCGGTGTCATTAATTGATTGAAGATCCAATGGTGGGGTTCGATATCAGTTTGTTACTGGTAAAACCTTAATTCACAACACTCTTCAATCTCGTTTTCCCTCCCGCCCTGTGAAAAGTGAAAATATGCTACTCTTAAACTTAAAAGAAAGGATGAAAAAAATAGTGAATTTTGAACTAGTCCTCCTTGTGTGGAAGAAGACTAAAAGTAGGGTGGAAATGAAGTGAGGTTAGAAATGAAACATACTTGGGTGCCATTAATGGATTGAAGATCCAATGGTGGGGTTCGATATTAGTCTGCTACTAATAAAACTTTAATTCACAACTCTCTTCAATCTCGTTTTCCCTCCCGCCCTGTGAAAAGTGAAAATATGCTACTCATAAACTTAAAAGCAAGGATGAAAAGAATACTGAATTTTGAACCAGAGATCTAAGGTGTGTGTACTCCTCCCTATGTGGAAGAAGACTAAAAGTGGGGTGTGTGTACTCCTCCTTGTGAGGAAGAAGACTAAAAGTGCGGTGTAAAACATACCTGGGCACCATTAATGGATTGAAGATCCAATGGTGGGGTTTGATATTAGTCTACTGGTAAAACCTTAATTCACAACTCTCTTAAATCTCATTTTCCCTCCCGCCCTGTGAAAAGTGAAAATATGCTACTCGTAAACTTAAAAGCAAGGATGAAAAAAATAGTGAATTTTGAACCAGAGATCTGAGGTGTGTGTGCTCCTCCCTATGTGGAAGAAGACCAAAATTGGGGTGTAAATGCAGCAAGGTTAGAAATGAAACATACCTGGGCGCCATTAATGGATTGAAGATCTAATGGTGGGGTTCAATATCAATCTTCTATTGGTAAAACCTTAATTCACAACTCTCTTCAATCTCATTTTCCCTATGAAAAGTGAATATATGTTACTAGTTTTCCCTCCACCCTATGAAAAGTGAAAATATACTACTTGTTTTAGAAAGTAAATGAAGATTGGAATTAGGAGTGCTTTGTTATATCAAAATTAAGGCTGAATTTTTTCAAAAATGTTCAAATTTCCCTCCCTAAAAAACAATAAATACAATATTTATAGAGTATAGAGTAGATGTATAGGTGTAATGTAAGTATGTAAACAATTATAAATACGGGCTTAGTTAAATAATAATAGTAATAATAATAATAAAAGTCAAAAGTATGGGAATGAGTGCAAACATCTAAACGTTGGCTCAATTAATAATAAAAATAATAAAATTCAATTTGTTATATGGTTGGGTTCCTAAGTCTAAAAGAAAATAAGGGTAGTTACGAGGGAATGATAATTAAGGAGTGCCATGGCATGCCAAGGAATGAAAAGGTGTGCTTAAAAATGCGAGATAGTGTCAATGCATGTCAAGGAGTGTTTGGGAGTGTCAGGGAATCATAAGGGAGAACTAGGTCAAAGTGCATCAAAATGAATGAATAAGAGATTACGCCAAGGAGTGTTAGTGAATTCTAAGTGTCCCATGGATGAAATGTGTTAGGAGAATTTCATATTAGGACTTGCAGGAGGAAAGCCTACGATTGCAATAAGAGGATGGGAAAAGCAATATGAGACAAAGGGAGACTTTGGTCTAGGTACAACACTATTTTTTCAATGACTTTGTTAGGTTCCCAAGCCACAAAAAAAGTAAGGTTATCTATGAAGGCATGAAAACTAGGGAGTGCCAAGGTGTGAAGGGAACTTTAGGAAGTGCTAACACATGTTATAAAGTTCCAAGGAATGTTAGGCATGTCAAGACATGCCAAGTGGTAAGGCATGTCAATGTGTGCTAGGTTCTAGGATGTGGCACCAACACATGCTAGGGATTTCCAAGGAAACACAAGGGAGGACTCATTTGAATTACAAGTAAATGAATGAATGTACATGTGATAGGATGTGTTAACAAGTTATAGGTGTGCTAAGGAGGGAATGACAACGTATGATAAGCAGTTCCAATAGAGGATAGAGTGCTAGGAAATCCTACTAAGATGTGACAAGTGCCATGGTGTGCCAGTGTGCCACAAGGAGTGTTAGGGATTGTTAGGGAAACACAAGGGAGCACTAGTTCATAATGCATGGAAATGAAGGAATAAGGGTGTGTGGCATGGAGTGTTAGTGAGTTCCAAGTGTGTTAAGGAGGAGTTACAAGGCAAGCTTGGAAATGTTAAGGAATGTTAGAGTTCTAGGGCGACATGCGACCAAGATGTGCCAACGCGTGTAAGGAAGTGTTAGCTAGAAGTTCCAGGGAAACAAAAGGGAGAACTATGTCAAAATGAATGGAAATGAACAAATAAGAGTTTGTGATTAGAAGTTTCAGTGAGTTCTAGGTGTGCTAAGGACAAATTGACAAGGTATGCTAGGTAATATTAAGGCATGCTAGAGGCTAGGGTGACATGCCAAGATGTCATAGGTGCTAGGGTGTAACAAAACATGTCAAGGAGTGATAAGGAATGATAGGGAAACACAAGGGAGAACTAGGTAAAAATGCATGGAAATGAATGAATAAGAGTTTGTGACCAAGAGTGTCAGCGATTTCTAGGTGTGCTAAGGAGAGAGTGACAAGGTATAATATGTAGCGCCAAGGAATTCTAGAGTGTTAAGGCGGTAGGAAAAGATGTGTCAGGTGCTAGGGTGAGCCAAGATGTGTCGGGTGCTAGGGAGTGTTAGGGGGTGTCAAGGAAACATAAGGAAGCACTAGTAAAAATGCATGGAAATTAACAAATAAGAGTGTGTGAGAGGGAGTTTCAATGAGTTCTAGGTGTGCTAAGGAGGGAGTGACAAGGTTATATGCTAGGCAATGCCAAGGTATGCTAAAATACCAAGGCATGTCAGGAAGTGCCATGGTGTGCTAGGGAGTATCAAAGCATGTCAAGGAATGTAGGGGATGTTAACGCATGCCACATAGTTCCAAAGCATTCTAAGACATGTTAGGTGCTATGGCATGTCAACATGTAAATTGTGTTGCTTAATTGTTTTAGATCAAGGTTGGATGTGACGAGCCTTATCTTGGTTATTAACTTATTAAGTAAGTGGGATGAGTGAGATTGTACATGAGTACCCTAAGATGAGTTACAAGTAGTTCTTAGGTGAACAAGGCATATGTTGAATTTCCATGACACATGAGAATTCGGGTTTGGCTTTATAATTTTTTATGCGAACACACTCAAGTGCCACAACACATCTACTATGCAGAACGAAATTTGCCATGAAAGAAAAAGTAATGGATTGAATGCACATAGTTTAGGGTCTACACGTGTTCATATGTTAATGCTTATTATTTTGATATACAATAGCCATTTATATGTCTGGTGTAAGACTCCTCTGGAGATTTCTATCCAACAAAACCATCTTTGTGGTAAAAGGTGTATTGTCAGAGGTTTCTCCATCAAAAATAGCAACCAAAAGGGACCTTAGTGTGCACGCAGATGAAGAATTAAGAATATTGTTATCTATGAGTGCTGATATGGAGATATGGGACAAAATTGCACAGGCATCGAACCTTTTTGTTCAACCAATCAAGATCTAAAAAGGAAAATGTGTGATTATATATACATGTGTGATAGTATTTGGAGAAATGCCAACCTAACCCACAAATTTGTTGACATTTTGTTGGAACTGACCTATAATTGTTCCTAAATTTAATAAACATGTAAAATAGGATTGACATTTCAATACAAAATATAAATTGATAGGAACATGGCCAAATTGTGAAATTGTAAAAAACTGTTATGGTTTAAAGGGACCGATCCTTTGAAAAGTCTTAAATGTGGTAATGAAGGTTCAGCCTCGTTCTAGAACCCCTTTGGGCATCCATATTAGGAATTGGTGTGAGATGCAACACTTCAGAATAATTTTTGTAGTAGTGATGTTAACACTTGTATAGTGACATGTGGTTGGAGTTGGCCTATCAAAGCTCATTGGTCTAGTTTGGAACTTCTCTAGGGTTATTCCTTAGATGATTTGGAGTATGAGGGCATGATTTGATATTTAGTTTGCATTGAAAAATCTTTGAAGGCTAGATACTGCAGAAAAACCCCTTGTTCTGAATAGGGAAGCACATGCCACTGAACAAAGTAACAACAAGTACATAGATTTGAAACTCAAATCACATCACTATATATTACTCTTTGAAACAATAAATAACCAAAAATTTCAAACACTACTATTCACTTTTCCTTTAGTCTAGAAGGTACAATGAATCTGGAAACATGTACAACAATGTCTCAACTTTCTTAACTCCTAATCCTAATGCACATTCCTTGCATGGATAGATAAGATGATTAAAGTTTGTCGCTAGTGAATATGATATGAGATATGCAAACATGCTTCCTTACCTAAGGCTAAGAATTAATAACTAGGGAAGTGCTCCTTTTAACTATGCATGCAAAAACTAAATAAAGAAAAGGGTTTCGCTACTCTAGGTGCTAGAAATGAATCCATTGCCTAAGGTAAGTGCTTTTCCCAGAACAAGATATTAAGGACTCAAAAACTTTGTTGCTTCCTTCAAGAGAGGTGTATGCCAAACATAACTAAGCTATCATGCACTATCCTCCAAATTCATTCACATTTAACAGAAGTATTGTGCCCCGAAAAAGACAGGAGACCAATATCCAATAGAATTCCCTGACCAGCCAAAAACCCTTGTGCTCAAACAGTGAGATAATAAGGGAATGTCAACTAGGGTGGACTATTTCACCACTGAAATTAACAAGAGATAGAAGGGATCAAAAACTATTAGACCTAATGCTCACGAACAAATGAATTAATAAACACTCGATGATCCAAAATGAATTCAATCCTTCTTTATTTATAGATTTTGTAGAGGGGTTTCATATTCTTAAGTGATTGAGTAATCCTTACTCCAAACCCCATAATTTGGGTTTTTTAAGCTCAATTTCCCCAAAAATTTCCCAAAAATGGGTATTTTTGGGTTTTTTCCCCTTTATGGAGGACTATAGTCTATAGGGATGGAAATGATATTACCTCCCATTCGTCCTCAATTTGTAGAGGATGTTACATGGCACCTAATAAAAGAAAAAATGCTTTAGTTTAGGAGGTAATAACTGTTGACAATAATACTGAGAGGGGGGGTGAATCAGTATTATCTAATTCTTTTACCAAATCTTTCTTATTTATACTTTGAATTATTTTTGCATACCAATAACATAAATAATGAGCATGAACAAGAAAATCAGACAGTCACATCAAAGAACACCAGATATAAGGTGGAAACCCAATGTGGGTGAAAACCACCTGCTGCAATATGTCTCTATCTTCTTTCAAATTAGAAACTCCTTTTACAATGGTCTTGTACTGGTGCAGTCCTTTACAAGTACGCAGGCTGCA
>APFE030266066.1:0-14611 GCA_000404065.3 Pinus taeda | reverse complement strand
GAAAAATGAAAAAAAATGCCCCAAAAAGAAAACTTGAAAATCAGCAACATTTTAAAAAAATAATACATACTTAATATATCAAAAAAATTAAAATGTCAAAAATTAGTCCAAGAAAAGGTGTAACACTAATATTTTTAAAAAAAATTGTTCATATGTAAGAAAATTTATAGTGTGCTCCAAAAAAGTGTATTATGAATCAACACTTTTCAAAATTAGATGATTTTTTTGCTACCTCTAAAAAGTAAGAACATATTTGATAGATTACTTCATTATTAATTTTCTAAAAAAATAATTAAAAAATAAAATCCATAATTTTATTTTCTATTAAAAAAAATTTATTAAAAAAAATTTGGTTTGTGAATATATTAACACTTAAAAGCAACTTAAAAAATTATTATTAAAATATCTTTCATATATACATTAAAAAGAAGCAAAAACAAAAAAACAACAACTTATTTGTTTAAAAATAAATTATGATTTTTAAAATTTAATCATTTTTTTTTTATTTCTTAAAATATATTTTTATTTGTTTTTAATATAATTTCTTATATTTATCTTTAAGTATTAGTAATTTTCGTGATAAAAAATAAAGTTCAAATCCCAAATCGTATTTTTATGTATATATAAAATTTGATATTCCATAAATATCTGTGTAGACAATAATATATTTTAAATACCATGATGGAGGCCAGCACAAATTATTGATAAGGTACGGTGGCACCTAATACAAGTCTATCCATGTGGGAAACATGGAAATATTAAAAGCCACTTCCATGTATATACGTTAAATTTCAAGTCAGCGCTCTTAGGTGCAATAATTAATATATATGTCCCCTCACAGCTGTTCCATGCACACTAGAGAATTTGACATGATGAGGTAAGAATGATTGTGCCACAAGGACAATGGGGGGTAAGTTCTTCTGGGGGCAACACTTACGTCCTTTATAAATAGACCTTACAATTGGTGGGACCCTTTACAATTTTTCGATCAAGTTGGTCCTTTCATTTTTCAAAAAACCCATCATGGTCTTTGCTATGTACCTTAATGTTTAAATAAAAGTCTTGAGTTGGGAGAGAAACCAGGTCAAGTACAAGTACCTTTCAACTCCACACAAGTAGTTGCAACTCATAAGGCTTTATGTCACTTTAGGTTTGAAGTCACATTTATCAACACCCAAGTGTGGTTTTGTTTCTCTTCTTATGGGTTTACTTAGGTTAATACATCATTTCCTATCACTATGTTCATAACCAAGAAACAATCTACAACAACAATATTATTTTCTCTTTCTATCTACAAAAACATGTACATTTTGTTCATGCCATATTGTCCAACTACAATATGTATACATGAGAATTTAGGGTCCCTATCTTGGATTGCATGGTTAATTCGAAAGGTTCTATACGGATACATTACCCATAACTCTGGAGCAACCCCATAGCACCTCCATTATTTCTCATAACCCTTGGCAGTTGGGCATTTCAACCACCAACCTAACTTCTGGGAACAAGGGAAACTAGCATTAAATTTAGAATAAGCAAGAAACTTCCAAATTTCCCCTTCTCAACTTCTTCTCGTGCATCAAGATTCATGTAGGTTGCTCTCTTCTTTAGCTTTTAGCAATATATTAAAATAAAATGCATCTTAAATCAAACAAAGTTTATCAAAATATCTATGTTGGCCATTTCTAGCATTATATGTCTTAATTACAATTACAAAATTTAGGGTTTAAAAGAGGTGTTACAAAGACTTTGGCTTTTGCTAGCCATTGGGTTTGTGGTCATCCCAAAACCACCAAATTTATAGAGCACATTTAGCATTAGATAGATGTCCTCATCTCTTTTATTGGACTCACAAGAATCGTGCTTTTGGATTAATGGAAGGAATGTTAGACACCTAATCTCTTAGGGCCATCGGAAGTCCATGAGAACTTCGAAGGTAAATCCAATGGTCATAAAAAATATATTTATATATGTATAATTTTAATGAAAAAGGAATTGCACACTTATCTTTTAATTTCTTTTTCTAAAAATGGTATTAGAGTTGTAGATATGACTGGTTTCTATGTAGAAATGCCCCTTCCCACTCAGGGCTTCATGTTATAGGTGTTACTCTACCTATTACTCTCTAGTCTAACATTCTCTTTGCTAGTTCCACACTAGTTTTTCAACAGGGTGCTCTTGTGTGCTCCAAAATCCTTAGATTCTATTCCTCTGTGACTTCTCTCCCTACAACATACCAAACTTTGCAATGATGTGTTGTGAGCAATAATAATAAACAAATTTCAGGCATGCACACCATAATACACCTGAAGATGGGCCAAACAACTGATCCATTTTATTATATTGATTGAATGGAGTACAACAAAAATAAATAGATGAACATACGCTTGCTACATCAAGCAAAGTTAGACCCAGGTGGAATCTAGGTTTCCCAAGTGCTGACTAGGTTCTAATCCACGATCTGTGATGGCCCATAATTTTACTGTTGCGGATACTAGGTGAGAAATAGAATTCCACCCTCCAAAATGCTCTAAAATTTCTAAAAAAAATCAGCATAGGAAAATTGCTAAAGAGAGCTCCCCAAATCCCCCAACAGGTCTGCCCCAAAATCTCTATAAATTCCTCTCTAAATTCTCCTTATTTTCTCCAACCCCTTTTTCCACCATCAATTATCCTTTCTCTGACCCCTATGTTGGCCTTGCCAATGAGCCTCTACGGATGCCGAGAATGCACAATTACACCCTCAAAATTATCCCCCAAATCTATCCTAGAAACTCCCTCAATCTTCTGGCGAAACTCCATGGGAGACTCCCCTCAAATTCTAGAAATTGGATCTGCCCTGTAGCTATCTTTCTCGAGTGTCAGTTCCACTTTTGTGCCCAATCCACTAATAAATGGGACAATTTTTTCCTGCAATTTCCTCCAAAACAACCCTACAATGGTAGAGGTGAACTCCCCTAGAGTGGCACTCGAAGTACACTGAAGAAGGAGGTGAGATCCCCGCCTAGAAACCTCTGTGCCAAGCATCACGAGCTAACTTGGTTGTGTAGCACAAGTAAAATGTGATTCAAATTTGAAATTGGAAAAAGTTACCAAAATGGAGGCCTCACCTTCTATTTATAATCAATGCTCCTCCTTCCTCCTTGCAAGCTCCAAATTCGACCTCCTTCTCTCTCTTGGTTTCCCTCCAAGTTGATTTCTTCAAGGGAATTTGAATTCCCTCTTGGAGTGGCCCCTAAATTACACTTTGCAATGAATTTTCCTTTTAGCTCTAATGTTTCCAGCCTCCCTCTTTTCCAATATTTAATTTGATGCCACACACCTGCTTTCCCTACGTTTTTGCCCCAACATTGTTGAATCATCATAAAAATTTACCTTAGTATAATTTTATTTAGAGAGAATATTACATGTGCTTCATGGTGTTAGGCTCATTGTTCCACATCTGGAGAATCATGGTTTCACTCAATAGTTGGGGCTATTGAAGAGGTTGATTGTGTTCAATGTTTTGAAGAGCTATAGGGTATGATACTATCATTAATGTTTTAACGCAAGTTCCTTCATGGGTATTAGGGAATTTTATGGATACCTATATCCCATGCTTGAGTACTAGGAGCTCTATTTCGTGCTACTTAGGCAATTGAAAAACCCTTGGCATAAAATACCACTCACATCAAGCATTTCTATTCTACCATAACCTACACCATTGAATTTTTTAATAGTGTTTTCAATATGTAGTGGATAACATTTTTCTTTGGTGAAGATTGTTATACACCTCCAATTTTCAAAATTGTAGGATTGCAATAGTCATTTTACTAAATAATAACGAAATTTTGAAGGAGTTTGATAAAGGGAAATTACGATATCTCATGCCATATTATTATCCACCTTCAAAATCCACAAATCCATTTGATATTGTGGGTGAATTACCTGCAACACAAGGAAGCATGTTTCCAAGCATGTAAACATTGCAAGTTCTTTTACCAAATTCTAATACACTTTCTTTGATTGCACATAATTCTAGTCTAGGGTTTATTTTAATACCCAACGGATGTATCTCTAGTATCAAATCCTTATTAGCTTCTTCTAAACATCAATTTATCTTAATCTTCAAATCATTATTTGTTAACACTTTCGAACACATCAACTTCCAGCTAAATCTGGAAATTTTTTGGGAATCATTGAGCCTTAGAGTCAAGTTCAAGATTTTTTGGTCATCTTCAAGTTACCATTTGGGAGTACTTCTAATTAGCATAACATATCAACTTCTTTCTAAATTAGGAAATGTTTTTGGAAATGGTGAGCCTTAGAGACATGTTCCATAGTTGTAGGTCAACCTTAACCACCATTTAGTATAAAAATTTAGTTTCTTCTAGCCATTGGGTTTGTGACCATCCCAAAACCACAAAATTGAGAGATCATACTCAACCATTAGCAATTGTCCTCATCCATGTTCTTGAAATAAAAAAACCCCCTTTGAATTAAGGTGGGGAATGTTAGACACCTAATCCATTTGGGTTATGGTACAGAATATAAACCATCATCAAGAGTCCACGAGAACTTGGAAAATAAATCCAATTGTCATAAAAAGTGTATTTATATGTGAGTCATTAAATGAAAAATGAATTACATATTACATCTAAATTTGTGTATCCCAACATGTCTAAATGCATCAGCTAAGAGGGTTATGATTTTAATTGGTGTGAGGAGCTCAAACCTAATTAGATTTTTTATCTTGTGCCTCAATTAAAGCCCCATTATCATTAGTTGTAATATATTTCCAAGAAATATTGTCTCTTTGAAGTTGTATGTTATGCTTTCCTCACATGACCTTTCATTTTTTAGAATATGGTTACAATACCTTCATCCATATGACTTGGTTTGGAAGTTGTTATTGGGCCATAGTTTTAAAAGTCTCGTTGATTAGAATGTTGTTCCAACTTATGGATTTTGACCATGTGTCACAATTATTTATAAGTTGTTATATTGGGTTAGGAAACCTTGTTTCCACATGGAATATTTTATTTATCCTTTACTTCTATGGAATTTTTTATATTGGAATTTGACTTTATTGAGGACAAGATACCATTTTTTATTTTGAATTTTAGTTTTAGGGTGTATAAACAATGTGATTGAAACCATAATCCACCTTTTTTAGTCCTTTTGAATTATTAGATTAAACATCAAAGTGAGCAGGAATTTGTGTTTTGCATTTACATTGATGAGATCTTAAACATCTAGACATCTGATGCAGGAGCATCCAGCGCTGGGTGAACAAAATGAAAATGTTTGTCTGATAGGATTGATAGGTTGACACGTCATTGGTACCTGAATCTTTTAATTTTCTTTATTTTCTAGCATTTAGGACTTAACATCAGGATTTGCTTCACTTTTGTTTTTAATTTCTTTTAGTTACTGTTTTAAATCAATTACAAAATTTGGATGAAAGAACAATTATTAAAAGTAACTACATGTAACTGAATGACAGTTCTTGAAACTGTTCAATAGATCTTACAAAAAGAAAAAAAACATGAAACATTGTAGGGTTGTTATCCAGCATAATAAAAATAAGAATAGCATTATCAAATTTCGTGTGAACATCTGAATCCATCGCAACATTGAAGTACATATATATTTTCCTATTTAAAGACTAGCCTGAGTGTGTTCCTAACAGCAGTAACGAAATAGTGAATGAGCTTTTTATTTCTTAACAGACAGTGACAATATCAGACCCTGCGAGCAAACGAGGACTCGTGAAAGCAACAACACCAAGCAAGAAGGACGAATAACCAGTTGGAGAATCAAATATGACTTACAACAAATAAATACAGTTCATAAACATCTCATAAAGCGTTTGAAAAAGGAAACTACAGCTAAATGAAGGAGGGTTCTAGAGTACCCTTGAATACAATCACAACAAAGAGACTATGTGAATTTACAGGTACACTATAAAACTGAATACATGTTTTTCTTTCCTTTTCAAGCATATTCAAGTCCATTACATAGAATGTCTAAGTGCTACAGCTCGAAGACAAAACCAAAAAAGAAATAAATTGTATGTTAATAGAGGATCTGGGTTTGAAACCCCAACATAAAAACCTACAGACAAATTGTAAAAGCCAAAGAACTATTGAACTATGACTTGAAAACCCTAACTAGCAAGTTTGGAACTGCGACCCCATACCAGTCTAAACACTTGAAGAACAACGAGGGTTTGTAAGCCTACGCTTACCAAGGAGCAGTGTCAATCTGGAGGAAGGAATCAACAGGTCGCCAACCAGCAAGGGAACCCTGCTCACAGAGGAGCAAGACCCTTAGTACAACAGAAAAAGCCAACTGTAGAACTAAAGTAGAGAACGAGGACTTACCATTTGTAGCCGACAAGTTGAGGTCGAATGCTGGGTCACCTGGTGGTTGCAACCTGAAATCACCGAACCAAATAACAAATTACACCATGGAACAAACACAGTGAGCAAAGAAAACAATACAGGAGCAAATGTACTTAGGAGAAAGCAACCGTAGATAGCACCCACAAAACCTTCAGGGCCAAGGAACCCATTTGCAGATGACAGAGAGTCGAGCTTTGAAACCCTCGAGCTAACCGATGGACAAAAGAGAACAGACAACGTCATTATATCAATAAAACCCAGCTAGCAGAACAGAGCCATGACTAAATAGTGTAAGCAAAGTCCAGTTGACAGAGTCGAGTCATGGACGGAAGCACAAACAGAAAGGTCACAAAACCTCTTACAGAGACCCAAGTGAACCAGAGCACATTGTGGACAAGCCAAAGTGAAAAAGACGGAGTAAACAGAGCCATTAGGGTTCCATAGCACAATACAAGGCGGGAGGACGGAATCTGAGGCAAAGACAGGTGTCTCCCTCACAACCAACGCGTACCAATCAAACAAAAAAAAATCAACATAATATCTAGCCACCCTCAAATTACACATCTAATAATTTCATTAATCAACAATCATATAATTTCATTAATCAATATTCATGTTCGGACTATAGGACAGGGCTAGTCCAATCAATTTTGGTATCAGAGTAGGTTTGAGTTTTGTTTTCATAGAAATGGAAGTTGGAAGGCGAGGTTGTGGGAGAGCTAATCAAAGAGTAGTGGAAGAAGAATTGAGAGAGGAGATTAGGATCCTGAATGCCCGACTAGTGATAGTAGAAGTAGGACGAAGAAGGGATCCGAAAGTGGTGGATAACAGTGAAGAAGAAATTGTAGTTACAACAGATGGATCAGATGAAGAAGGACTGGAAATCAAATTGTTAAGGTCAGTCTTGCTGGCTAGCAGTAAGCCAAAGCCTGAAATTCTGAATTATGATGGCAGTTTTTCCATAGAAGTGTTGTTGGACCTGGATTAGTGAGCTGGATAAATATTTTGAATGTGATGAGGTCAGTGAAGATAGGAGAGTTAGATTCGCTGCTTCCAAGTTGCAAGGACACATGGCCTTATGGTGGGACAGTGTCCAAGCAAAGAGGAGAAGATTGAATAAGTTACCAATCAGGAAGTGGACCAGAATGGTCACCAAGATGAAGGGTAGGTTTTTGCCCAAAGATTACCAGATTGCTCTGCATCGACAGGTACAAAATTTGAAGCAGAGAGGAATGACGGTGAAAGAATATACCAAAGAATTCTATCGGGTGAATTTGAGAGCTGGTTACATTGAAGACACCCCAGAAAAGACAACAAGGTTTGTGAATGGCCTAAGGCTAGAGATATTGGATGAGATAAGTATTCTTTCTCCAAAAACTATAGAGGAAGCATACCAGAGTGCCTTAAAGGCAGAAGAAAAGATCATAAGAAAGCAGAATGCCCGGAGAGAAAAAGGAATTGGTAGAGGGAGAGGACAATATTTTGGCAGAGGAAAAGCTGCCAACAACAATGAAGAGGGCAACAGTTCAAAGACCTCAGGGACAACAAAGAAGGACACTAGCACTAGGGGAGGAAGGCCATACCAGTGCGGAAGAGGTAGTGGCAGAGGCAAAGGAGTTGCAATTTAGTGTTATAGGTGCCACAAGTGGGGGCACAAGTCCTATGAGTGTCCTGAACGTGAACATGCTAGAACAAGAGGAGCATATGTTGCTCAGACAGAGGAAGCAGAGACACCACCCCAGGAGGTAGAGAATGTTCCGGAGATAGGGGAGGCCTCCGTTTTGAATAAGGTGCTATTGAAACCAGCAAAGGAGACCGCTGACCAAACGCAAAGAAAGGATTTATTCCAGACTGTTTGCAAGACACACGAGAAATGCTTTAAGCTGATTATCGGCAGTGGGAGTACAGATAATCTAGTTGCCACAGAGATGGTGGAGAATTTGGGCTTGAAACAATTGAAGCACCCTACTCCTTATAAGGTGTCGTGGTTACAAAAAGGACATCAATTGTTGGTTGATGAACAGTGTGAGGCTGAGTTCCATATTGGCAGATACATGGACAAGGTTATTTGTGATGTTATGCCTATGGACGTGTGTCACATACTACTAGGAAGACCATGGCAGTATGACAGAAAGGTAGTGCATGATGGAAAGACAAATTGTTACAAGTTTTTCAAGGATGGGATTAAGCACACGCTTGTACCCATCAAGGAGGAAGAAACAACAGAAACTAGTGGAACCAAAGCATTGTTGGTGGGAGGAAAGGAATTTTTGAAACAGATTGAAAATAGCGAGATAAAATATGTTGTTGTAAGGAGGCCGAAAACAATGTTGTTACACACTGAAGTTGCAGATTTGCCTGAAGAAATTTAGGACATGTTGCAGGAGTTCAGCGACATTGTAGTGGATGATTTGCTAGATAAATTACCTCCTAAGAGAAGTATTAGTCATTACATAGACTTTATACCCGGAGCTAGTTTACCAAACAAGGCAGCGTATCAAATGAGTCCTAAGGACAATGAGGAGATTAGAAAATAGGTACAGGAATTGCTGGACAAGGGGTTGATAGGGAGAGTTTAAGCCCCTATGTAGTTTCGACAATTTAGCTCCCAAAAAAGGTGGAGAATGGCGAATGTGTACAGATTCGAGAGCCATCAATAAGATTACCATCAGGTACAGGTTTCCATTGCCACAGATGGATGACATGATGGACTGCTTAAGTGGAGCAGTGTATTTCTCGAAAATCGATCTGAAGAGTGGATACCACCAGATCAGAATCAGAGAAGGGGACGAATGGAAAACAACTTTCAAGAATAATGAAGGACTGTATGGGTTAAGTAATGCCCCTAGTACCTTTATGCGCCTAATGAACGAGAAGTTGAAAGAATTCATTGGGAAGTTCGTGATTTTATATCTTGATGATATACTGATTTTCAGTAAGACTAAAGAGGAACATTTTTGACATGTTCAAAGTGTGCTGGAGAAATTGTAGCAAAACAAGTTGCTGATAAACTTGAAAAAATGTTCTTTTTTTTTTTTTTTGCAGGGGGAATTAGTTTACTTGGGTTTTGTGATTGTAGAAAATGATTTGAAAATGGACCCAGAGAAAATTGCAACTATCATTAGTTGGCCATCCCTAAAGAGTTTGTTTAAGGTTCATAGCTTTCATGGGTTGGCAAGTTTCTATTGTAAGTTCATGAGGAATTTTAGTGAGATTTGCGCACTTATCTTGGACACAATCAAAAAGGAAAGTCAACCTTTCTGTTGGACTGAAGCGACAGAGAAAAGCTTCCAGACCTTGAAGAAGAAGATCACTGAAAGGCCAATTTTGAGGTTGCCCGATTTTAACAAACTGTTCCAAGTTCGTTGTGATGCTAGTGGTACAGCCATTGGCGTCGTACTCAACCGAGAAGACAAAATTGTTGCTTATTTTAGTGAGAAATTGAATGAAAGCAGGCAAAAGTACTCATCTTATGAGAAGGAGTTCTATGTTGTCGTCCAAGCATTGAAGCATTGGAGACACTATTTGCTAGGTAATGAATTTGTTTTGTTTTCTGACAATTCTGTGTTGCAGATGTTATGCAGCAGCATAAGTTGAACCACAGGCATGCGAAGTGGGTTGAGTACTTGCAGAGTTTTACGTTTGTTTTGAAGCATATCAGTGGACAGGCCAACAAGGTAGTAGATGCGTTGAGCAGGAGAACTTTGCTCCTACAGGAGAGTACGATACAAGCGCTGGGTTTGAACATCTGATAGACTTGTATTAGACAGATGCGGATTTCAAGGAGGCTTATGAAGCCTGCCAAAACCCTTTGTTGAGGAAAAATAGTCCATGGTTGGACTATAACTTACAGGAGAAGCTGTTGTTTAAAGGAGGGGAGCTATGTATTCCCGACTGTTTGATGAGGGAGAACATCATCCGAGAGAAGCACAGTGGAGGTCTAGCCAAACATTTCGGCATTGACAAGACCTTAGATCAGCTCAGTCACTTTTATTACTGCCCAAAGATGCAAAGGGGTGTGCAACGATTTGTAACCAGGTGTAAAGTGTGTCAGTTGGCGAAAGGACACAGTCAAAATACGAGACTCTACACACCACTATCTATTCTGAGTAGATCGTGGGACTTGATCAGCTTGGACTTTGTCTTGGGTCTACCAAGAACACAGCGCGGTTATGACTCTGTGATGGTGGTAGTGGACTGGTTCTAAAAAATGGTACATTTCATTCCTTGTAGAAAAACCAATGATGCCACTCATGTAGCACACTTGTTTTTCACGGAGACCTTTATACTGCACGGCTTGCCTAAGTCCATTGTTTCCGACAGTGATGTGAAATTTACAAGACATTTCTGGCGCACCCTGTGGAAGAAGTTGGACACAAAGTTGAACTTTAGCTCTGCTTATCACCCACAGACTGACGGGCAGACGGAGATGGTGAACAGGAGCTTGGGAAAATTGCTACGGAGCTTGATCACAGAAAATTCACGAATGTGGGATTGTGTACTTGCCCAGGCGGAATTCACTTACAACGATTCAACGAATCGCAACATGGGGTACACCCCTTTTCAGATCTTGTATGGCATGCATCCTCATGGATTGCATGAGTTATAAGATCTGGGATAGCTGGAAAGACATAGTGCTGATGGGGAAGATTTCGCCAAAGCAATGAATGACCTACACGAGAAGGTAAAGTCGAAGTTGCAGGATAGGAGTCAAAAGTATAAACAACGAGTAGACTTGAAACGACGAGTGGTACAATTTAATGTGGGGGATGAAGTCCTCGCACATTTGTGTAGAGAACGATTCCCTAAGGGTGAATACCAGAAACTGAAATATAAGAAGATTAGCCCTTTGCAAAATTCTGCGTAAATTCTCTGCAAATGCCTATGAATTACAACTACCTCCAGGGATAGGCATATCGCCCATCTTCAATGTGGCAGTTTTGTTTCCATAAACTGCCAGTCTTGAAGACGACAATTTGGCATGGCCAGAACGGGACACCTAGACAGAAAGTGGTTCTTGGATGAGGCAAATGCCTTTGGCTCAGCCACTTGAGATCGAGAGAATTCTCGACACATAGGTGGCCAAGCGGACTTGTAGGAAAGAGTACCTTCAATTCCTTGTCAAGTGGAAGAATCGCCCCATTGAGGACAGTTTGTGGCTTGATGCGGCACAGATACAACATGCAAGACATTCTGTCGAGGAGCTCATGGAACGGAGCCATGAATTTTTGTTACCCCGGGATCCTGATGCAGGAGCATCCAGCTCAGGGTGAACAAAATGAAAGTGTTTGTCTCATAGGATTGATAGGTTGACAGGTCATTGGTACCTGAATCTTTTAATTTTCTTTAGTTTCTAACATTTAGGACTTAACAACAGGATATGCTTCACTTTTGTTTTTAATTTCTTTTAGTTACTGTTTTAAATCAATTATAGAATTTGGATTAAAAACAGTTATTAAATGTAACTACTTGTAACTGATTGAGAGTTCTTGAAACTGTTCAACAGATCTTACAAAAAGAAAAAACATGAAACATTGTAGGGTTTTTATCTAGCATAATAAAAATAAGAATAGCATTATCAAATTTCCGGTGAACATATGAATCCATCGCAACATTGAATTACATATATATTTTCCTGTTTAAAGACTAGCCTGAGTGTGTTCCTAACAGCAGAACGAAATAGCGAATGAGCTTTTTGTTTGTTAACAGACAGTGACAATATCAGACCCAGCAAGCAAACGAGGTCTCGTGAAAGCACCAGCACCAAGCAAGAAGGATGAACAGCTAGTTGGAGAATCGAATTGACCTACAGCAAATAGATACAGTTCATAAACATCACATAAAGCATTTGAAAAAGGAAGCTATAGCGAAACGAAGGAGGGTTCAATAGCACCCTTGAATACAATCACATCAAAGAGACTACGCGAATTTACAGGTACAATATAAAACTAAATACATATTTTTCTTTCCTTTTCAAGCATATTCAAGTCCATACATAGAATGTCCAAGTGCTACAACCCGAAGACAGAACCAAAAAAAAAAAAATACATTGTATGTCAGCAGAGGAGCCGAGTTCGAAACCCCAACATAAAAAAACCCTACATACAAACTGTAAAAGCTAAAGAACGATTGAACTGTGACTTGAAAACCCTGACCAACAAGTTTGGAACCACGACCTCATACCAGTCTAACCACTTGAAGAACAATGAGGGTTTGTAAACCTAAGCTTACCCGGGAGCAATGTTGAGCCAGAGGAAGGAATCGACAGGTTGCCAACTAGCAAGGGAACCCTGCTCACAAAGGAGCAAGACCCTTAGCACAATAGAAAAATCCAATTGTAGAACTAACGTAGAGAACGAGGACTTACTGTTTGTAGCCGACGATTTGAGGTCGAATGCTGGGTCACCTGGTGGCTGCGACCTGAAATCACCAAATCAAATAACAAATTACACCGTAGAACAAACACAGTGAGCAAAGAAAACAATATAGGAGCAAATGTACTCAGGAGAAAGCAACTGTTGATAGCACCCACAAAACCTTCAGGTCCAAGGAACCCATTTGCAGATGATAGAGAATCGATCTTCGAAACACTCGAGCTAACCGACAGATAAAAGAGAACAGACAACGCCATTATATCAATAAAACCCAGCTAGCAGAACAGAGCCATGACCGAATAGTGTAAACAGAGTCTAGTTGACATAGTCGAGTCAAGGACGGAAGCAGTTGACATAGTCGATTCAAGGACAGAAGCACAAACAGAAAGGTCACAAAACCTCTTACAGAGACCCAAGTGAACCAGAGCACCACGCAAACAAGCCAAAGCGAAAAAGACAGAGTAAACGGAGCCATTAGGGTTCCATAACACAATACAAGGCGGGAGGACGGAATATGAGGCAGAGACAGGTGTCTCCCTCATAGCCAACGCGTAGCAATCAAACAAAAAAAAATCAACATAATATCTAGCCGCCCTCAAATCACACATTTAATAATTTCATTAATCAACATTCATATAATTTCATTAATCAATATTCATGTCTGGACTATAGGACAGGGCTGGTCCCATCAAAATATGGCAATAGAAGCTTATGATTATATCTCTCTTAGTAAGCATGCACATTGTTACAATGTACTTTGGATCATCTTCTACAAGGTTGGACACACTGATGAACAAATCTGGGCGCATCAATAGGGTAGTGGTGGTACATTTTTTCTTTGGAATTTCAATGGATTAATTATGAGGGAGTAAGAGTGGATTATTATGATGGTTTGCATGTTGTTTTCATTTGTTGGATAGTTTCATTTCACTGTTAAGTAAAAGAGGGTGTAAAAAGCATGACATTGTCTTCATTGAGAGAATGCACACATTAGATCAAAAGAACCAAAAATCTTAAAATCTTAATTGAAAGCATGATATACAATTCAATTTGTAGATTTGGTGATTCACAACTTCTCTTCAATTGTGCCTTGGTGACATATCTCTTACATGCTTGTAGGGACAATTTTCAAGGTTACAAAGAGTTGTTGCCCATATTACGAAGGATTCTATTCTATGGAGCATGCATACATCAAATGTGATTAATGTTGAGATCCTGGATGTGCATTATGCTGAGATTATTGTTTTCTTCCCTTCATTAGTAAGTGCCTTTGGCCATTATAGTTTCCTCTTACATTGTCAGATTTCATGCTTGTAAAATAGTCACCACATGAGTGTTAGTAAATAAATGTTCAATGGTTGGTAACATTTTTTACAAGCACTTTTGTTATCTATTTATTTTTAAATTATTTTTTTTAGTATAAATATTTGTTGTTAGGTTTACAATAGATATTGTATATAATGAATACATAATTGTTGGTAATCACAGACAAGGCAAGTAGTTAATCCTTTAAGAGACTCTTTGAATTTTCAAAAAATACCGAGCAAAAAATTCAGCATATGAAGGAATAATATTAAATAACAACATTGGTGCATTTATATATCAGTTGTCTATCAGTGATCCAATTTCAATCATTAACATTCACCACCAGAATTCAAAAATGAACAATCGATTCATATCTGATCAACCACACATTCAAAGTGAGTATTGAATTCCTAGCAAAGGCTTGGTGGTAATAACTAAGTTTTCTTTAAATTCTTGCCAACAACATCAGGTTCAATGCAATAAAAACCCTTAGATAAGATATCTAATATCAATGTGACAATATATATCTACCATGCTATACATAAT
>APFE030266064.1:422-42001 GCA_000404065.3 Pinus taeda | reverse complement strand
GAGATTTTGCGTGGTGTTCGACACCAAGTCCTTTTTCACACCATGCGAATTGTACTGTAGTACCTTGAGGGTCACTGTCATTATTGGTGATTCCTCTCGCGCCTGTTAACAGCTTACATCATTGGCTGGTAATCAGGCGATGTCTTTCCATGTTCGACTCTAGAACATTTTTCACATGGATCGACTTGTACTTCGAGTGAATATTGAATGAGTTTTGAAGACCTCGGATCTAGTTTCATCCATCCGGCTGTGATATATCCAGGAATATAAAGACATCAAATGTACATCATTGTCGAACTGATGATCATCCAAATCAAAGGATGATGAGTCCAAATCATCAGTGTGCCACACAAACGATTGTCTATCCTATGTACATGAAAATGAATTTATAAAGTTGAGCATGGGAATGCCCGCTTCAGCTAGATCATGAAAAAATGTTGTGGAAATAATGTATTGTATTGTATCTTGTTACAGGTTGCCTCCCAGCTCGAAAAAACTTCAGATCCTCATGGTAAAGCATTTCAGCCGACATCAAAGATTAACGACCTCATGCTTTAGGGGGCAACTGTTATAGACATTTTTGGGCACTTCAACCCCAATCATAAATGTCCATAAACTAAGAGCTCCAAATTCCCTAAAAGTGTTGCTTCACTACCTAAAGGAATAAGGTCAGCTGATTACATCATCTCCCAGAAGTTCTCCACTAAAAACCGCTCATAAATGGTCAAAACTGGACCATATTGAATACCCAGTGCAGAGGGTGCGATGCATATCACCTTCCTAGTGTAAAGAGTGCAATGCATACTGAATGGCCCTTCTGTAGGGTGCGATGGTCGGGAATGGACAAAAGACAAGGACAAATTGCGAGGTGGAAGATCATGGAATCTTCCAGAAGCTTCCCCTCTGACACTTGCCTCTCTGTTTTCGACCAGAGATGAGTAATAGATCATAATTCTCCAAGTGGAATTAGGAACTATCAGAGAGAGGACACTAATCAAGACTCCAGAAGATGACTCACCTCCCTACAATCATCTATATATGGATCCCTCATCATAGAGATCCAGAGGCTAGAATCTTGTATCTTGTAGAGAAGTGTTGTTGGTTTTCTGGTGTAACTTCGTAGTGTTGGGTGATCTAAGTTTTACTTGAGGTGAGGAAGGGCTTTCTTGCTAGAGGATGATGCTGTGTCAGAACATATGGTCGTAATCTTCTTGCTACTTTTGATCTTAATAAAGCTATTCAAGTTTTCGTCCATATTCTTGTATGTTTGTCTCTATATGCATTTGTATGGTTAACACATATATGGTCCTGTGTTATTTATGAATATAGATCTATGTTCTTCGATAGTAGTATGTTGTTGTGATTCCATAGGTTCTCTTTGAAGCTAGGCAGATGAAGAAGAAGTGACAAAGCTCTATCAGGAAGGATAGGAATCAAACAAGGAAATCGAGCACGACTAAGGTTGGTCTCCTTTGTTCCACTCTTATCTATTTTCATAAAGGAAAACGAAAGTAGACTTTACTTGTTTGTTTCTAAGATAGCTACCAGTCTTAGTGTGAATACCAGCATCCAAGTAGACACTATTCTTGATAAAAAAGGGTAAGTTAACCACTACACCAATTCTTCAAGGCCAGAACTAGGCCCTCCCTTTTCATATTCATGTTGATAACTCACACAAAGCCATAGGAGCAACCTTAGGCCAAGTAGAGGAGAAATTGGCCTATGCCACCTATTTTATTAGTAAGAACATATCAAAGGCTGAGCTAAATTATATTGTGACTGAAAAGAAACTCCTGGCTCTTGTGCATTCATTAAACAAATTTAGACATTACATTACAAGCTATCAAACATTTGTGCATATTGACCATGCTGCAATCAAATATTTAATGAACAAACGAAATGTGAATGCTAGAATTATAAGATGGTTGCTTTTATTAAAACAGTTTGATCTAACTATTTTTTATAAGCCTGGTAAGGAAAATATTTTTGCAGACTTTCTCTCTAGGATGAATTTTCCTGTAGGTGAAGAAGGAATGGTGGATTACTAGTTAACAGACGAGCATTTGTTTGCTATTTTAGTTCTCTACCCATGGTTTTATGATATAGCAAACTATTTGGTCTCAGCACAGTTCCCACCAAACATGCCCTCCAATGAAAAGAGCAAGATAGTCATGAAAAGTGCCCCCTTCAGCTGGATTGGGGACAATCTCTTCAAACTTTTCCCAGATCAAATCTTGGGAAGGTGTGTAAGGGAAGAGGAAGTTTTTGACATCCTTCTTACTTGTCATGATGGGCCTTGTGGAGGTCACTTTGCAACAAAGAGGACATCATTCAAAGTGTTACAAGTGAGCTATTATTGGCCCACTCTTCATCAGGATGTGAAGAAGTACATTAGTCAGTGTGATCGGTGCCACAGGATGGGAAAGCCTACTCCAATAGATGAAATGCCCCTACAACCTCAAGTGACTTTCGAGCCATTTTACAAGTGGGGCATGGACTTCGTTGGGCCTATTATCCCTCATTCAAAGAAAAAATAGTACATTATTGTGTGCAATAGTTATTTAACTAAGTGGGTTGAAACCAAGGCAATTAAGGCAACAATAGAAGAGAAGGTGGTTGAGTTGCTAAGGGAGAATGTATTCTACAAATTTGGGTACCGTAGAGAGATAGTCATAGACCAAGGTAGCTAATTTACCTCCAACATGATTGAAGAACTACTCAGCCATCACAAAATCAAGCATAATACCTCCACTCCTTATCATCCACAAGTTAATGGGTAAGTGGAGGTGACCAACAAAGCACTAGAGAGCATCTTAACTAACGTAGTAAGTAGCAGCAGGAAGGATTTAGTAGAGAGACCAGTTGAGGCCACCTGAGCCTATAATACAACATGGAATACCGCCACTGAGTTTACACCCTATGAGCTGGTCTATGGGAAAAAGGATTTCCTGTCCATTGAGCTTGAATATAACACATTGAGGATGACAACCCAACTAGATTTGCATCTCAGTCATGCACAGAAAGAAATATTGTTCCATTTGAATGGCCTGGATGAATTTAGAATGCAAACCCTCCTACATATAGAGATAGTTCAACTTTAGAGGAAGATCTGGCATGATAAACATATTAAGGAGAAGCAATTTCAAGAGGGAGATTGGGCATTGTTATATGATTCTAGGTATAAATACTTCAAGGGTAAGCTAAGGACAAGATGACTCAGACCTTATGTGGTGGAAAGATGCCACGATAATGGTTCAGTGCAAATCAAGACTATAGATGAAGAAGCCATTCCATTGCTTGTTAATGGACACCAATTGAAAATGTATAAGAGGCTTTTATTAAAACAAGAGTTCATTCACAATATCAATAAGACAATGATGATGGTGGAGCAAGTTCCAACTCCTCCCTCATTAGGTCACTGAAAAAAAAGAAAAAGGAAAAATAGAATAAGGATTCAGGTGAAAACCTCCATGAGGTGCCTAAGTCCCATGTTTGGGTTGAAAACCTCATGAGGCGGCCTAGTGATAAAAAAAAATGAAAAAAAAAAAAGAAGATCCCTGGGTGAAAACCTTCTTTGAAATGCCCGGGGCAAACATCTAGGGTGAAAGCCTCTCTGAGGCAGCCTAGGTGTTTTTCGAAACAAAAAAAAAGGAAAAAGATAAAAAGACATAATTGTTATTTGCAAAGGAAATCAAGGAGCAAAGAGAGGATCCAAAGGGAACCTTGCCTCGTATATATTGATCGCCTCCAATTCTTACCATGCATCTCTCCATCAATTCCATTGTTTCTTCACTTCATTGCTTCTATTTAGGCAAAGACTATGTTTTCTGCAGGATCCCCTGTATTCCTACAGGATCCCCCGGAGATCTATAGGGAGCAATCAGAGGGTGAATGGTAGGTTGGTCAGGTCCTGTAGTAGCCTATCCCACATAATATCAATCATCAACTACAGGTCTTCACTAGGATGATCCAGGAGCTCCAAATAGTAGAAAACGTACAACAAAGGAGGAAGAAGAATGACCATGCAGCGAATAAACAATGCAACACCTCTGATCTTCAACACCCACAGCATAGTATCGAAACCATAGGTAAGTATCCCGCTCACTCACTCATATGCATAATTTTATTAACAGTTGTAAAGGTTATGAGTTAGTTGGTTTATAAGTGAAAAGGTGTCCAGTTAACTTGGCCACCTTTGTTCAGTCATCACCTACAAAACCAGCTGTCCTCTCACACGTGGCTGTACTCAACTCAAAGACAGAGGAGTAAGACAAGAAGTGGTTAACTACAGATGTACGAGATGAGAGTTGATTACGAGAAGTGAGAAATAAAACATTGTTTTCATGCATTCCACCTCCTAGAAACTCCCTCACTCAAGTCGTGCTTATAACTTTGGCCACCCACCAGAAGCAAGGATCCATTGTTCTGCAAGAGAATTTCTACAGGAGCATGCACAGGAATTCCTGCAGGAACAGTCTATAGGAACAGTCTATAGGATACACATAAGCATTCCAAAAGATAGGTAGAGAGGGGTTCAAGAGGGAATATCACAAGAAGTGTCCACTACCACCATTCTAAAGAGTTAGGATCTAAAAATCCATCCCCATTTACAGGCAAATGAATTAGAAATGCTCTAAAAGCTAGTGGATATAACAACTGTGGAAGGTGAATTACATATAGAGGAAACTTTGTTTTCTCCTGAATTTAAAATTCTTGTGACAAACCTCTCATAAGATGATAGGAGGGTTTAATAGGAGAGAATCCGCAAACACTGTGAGGATACAATAACACCCCCAAGTGCTTAAAATGTTTATAAGACACCAATGGATGGGGTTTTTCGAAAAATACATAGGGTATGATGATGAGGTGGCTCAAGAATTTGCTCCTTCCCTCACTACATCATGAGCCTCATAAATGGGTAATTATATGGGTTCATTTTAACTCCTAACCTAGTCAAATCAACCATTCTCTTAGCTTATTGTATGATTTTCTGATTATATTTATGCTTATGGAGTGAGTTGAGTTATTTATGATGCCATGTAGTCTAACATGTGTTTAACGCAGATTATTGATGAATTTTGAGGTCAAAGTCAAGGATCTAGTGGAAAAATGGTAGCAATAACTCAAAGTGGACAAAGGAGAGGACTTATAGGAGGGAGTCCACCTTCATTTATTACTCCTCTCTTTGAATTCCCCTTCATTCAGCTCGGAGTACAAGCAGCCAAATCATGCACTAGAAGGCAGCTGAGTAAGTGGAGGATGACTGATGATTATCTCGAGTTTTAGGAGCCAAGCCTCCCTGATTTTAAGGAAGTTGTTGGTAGCTTTATTTGTATAAGTAGAGAGGCCTAGGGCCTCACTAGGGTCAGATTTTTGTTGGATTTTTTCTTGTGTAAACTTTTCTCAACTTCGAGCTTATTATTTTGTGACAGTTTCATGTAATCTTGCTATTGTTTTGGAAATAAAGATGGAATCCTTTTTGAGTTATCACTAAGTTACCTCAGAGGGTTGAAGATCTTGGGTTAAGGCCCAATCCAAGCATTCATATTCTTCTTTACTTGTATTTGTATGTTTATTTCAGTTTGTAGATTAGGTTGCTGTTAGATGTGTTTCTTTTATGGTTATGAATAGGTTGTTTTTATGATTCGTAGTTTTCTTCCATTTGTGCTCTCTATAGTAGGTTAAGCAGTGATAAAAAGAAGATTCAAAAGTCTAGAAACATTTCCTTAGCCTCTCTTTCTCCCTTTGGGACCATGATTTGAGGCAAAGACCCCCTTGCTGCCCCAAAAACACAGATTTTCCTCATTCATAGGACATCTAGTGTTTGCAGCTTTTTAGTAGGTTAATAGTCTAGTTCTGTTTTGCTTCAGATATTCTCCATCATGCTCACTTATTTATTTGTAGTAGTCTACTTTCATGCTTTCCTGTCTTGCAGCACTTCTCAGCATTTCCTTTCATAAATCATAGTTTGGACTACTTTGATGCAAAACTATGTTTTTCTAGATGCACTTATTTCATTACTTGCATGATCTTATTAGTTGACTGTCAGTTCCATTGCAACAAATCTCTTCTTGCAATAGGCTAGCTTATCATACATCCCATCCTTCATGTGATTCATGACCTATAGGTCGCCCAAGTCTCACTGTAATTCTGCCTTAGTTTCCTACATTTTCCATAGAACTTCTTCCTCTTTCCTTGAGCAAACCCAATCATATTTCTCTCTCCTGGTGATTCTTGGTAGACCCTAGGTGCCCTAGAACCTCATTCCTACCTTCATCCACCTTTTCCGCCCTCTCTCACACCCTCAAAATAGTGAAAACTTCTCTCGGCCTCCTCCTGTATCCCTTCTGTAGTTCCCTATTTTCCTCCTGTAGATTTCCTGTGTCCTCCTGTAGATTTTCCTGTAGGCTTTCTTTTGAAGGCTGAGTGTGGGAAAATCCTCTAGAAAGCCACTTGAGACCTTCTATGACCCATCCACACCATCCTACATCCTCTCGAGTCCCAAAACCACCCTCCAATGCCACCTATTCGCTGCCACATTCACACACAATAAATTACAAGCATGTCAAATTCACATAAAAATACAAAAAGATTTTGTGTGCTTATTTACTTGCAGAAATAGCTTAGTTAGATTTTGTTTACTTCCTTGAGTAAGTAATTGCATTCCTTTCATGGTTCATAGTGCTTTCTGCAAAAGTAGGATATGTTGGTTAAGTAGGGTCTACTAGGTTTGCTTTACATTTCAGCCTTTCTTCTTTCTGTAGTTAGAGTAGCATCTGTAGAGTAATCTTTCTCTCCTCTCATCACATATAGAGCTTCTTCTAGATCCCATAGAAGTTGGCTTGAGCTCCTAGTGATCTTGCGCCAGTTGACCAAGTGACAACCTGCAATAAGAACTAGTACTTGTGCATACAACACCGATGCTTCCAAGTTTGTTACAAACTACCGGGTTGATAAGAATAAAGTAGGTAGCCTAGGAATTGCACCATTATTGCTGCAATACTGGTGTTCCCCACTTTTTGGAACCATTTTCGGGGAAGCTTCAGAGTATTCTGTGATTACTACTTTCTTCTATTTTCTGTTGCAATATTCTGCTAATAGTTTTTTCAGCAAAAGTAGACTAGTCATTTCTCTTCTTTGAAGTTCTTCATTTCCTTGCTTTCCTCTTCAATTCAGCAAATTTCATTTCAGCTAGTTGCAATTTGATTTGTTTCTCTATCAATTTTAGTTTCTGCAAGTACTATCAGTGTGGGGAAAAAGAAACGAAAACCAACCAAAAAATATTTCCTTTCATGCCCTGTAGAAATAGAGACGACTCAAGAAAATGTTTTCCCAACAACCCAACTACTTCACATAGCTAGCCTTCTCTCTTCTTCAACAGCTACAATTAAGAAAAACCCTTAGGTGAATGGAAAGACATATTTGAAGAACCTATAGGGGAAGAAGAAGAAGAAAACATTCCTTTGGAGCCAATGGCTGAACACATAAATTCTAGGGGGAATGGAGAGAGAATAGAGGGTACCTTTCCCATTCAGGAGACCAACGGGGACACCAAAATGAAGAATATAAGCCCTTCCGCCCTACCTCATTTCCATGGTCTGACTACAAAATATCTTGACACCTTTTTGTTCGAGTTTGTTGTTATCTGTCGAACCTATGACTATGTAGAAGATGAGCAAAAGTTGAAACTATTCCATTCTACTCTCAGAGATGCAACACTACAATGGTTCATGGGATTACCTAGAAATAGCATAACAAATTGGGCTCAGATGCAACAAGCCTTTAACAACAAGTATCGAGACTATTGTAGGTCAAAATATTCTAAAGAAGAAATTTTCCAAATGACTATAGGAAGTGATGAATCCCTGGAAGAATATGAAGAAAGGTTCTAGCTTAGTTACAAAAGGGTCAGGTGTACACTTGACCCTGAGTCTCTGAAGCGGGTCTTGCTCAGGGAAATTCAGGAATATCTTTTAAAAACCCTCCATGTACTGGCTGGGGGAGACATCTACCAACTGTCCTATGAGGACATAAAGACTGTTTTTAGAAAGCATTCTAGAGCAGCCAGGAAAAAAGGTAGGGGAAGTCAACCTATAGCCAATACCTCTTCCTCTAACTCATCCATCAAAGGAGAAATTGGAAACATGCTGGAAGACTTCAAGAGTGAGATGTTGTAGACTCATGCCATGAAAATGGATACCTTACATATCAAGAGGAAAAAAGAGGAAGGAGAGAGTACTTTGGCCATTTTTTCCCTAGATGCACCAGGAGGCATCCTAGGAATGAATGCCCATTGAACTCTATAGAGGTTTGTTCAGTCTGTGAAGAAAATCATTCTACAGATAAGTGTCCTTCCTTACCCAAACTTAAAGTTGTATATCAAGGGGTTGAGGGAGTCACTGAACAACTCTATTACATAAACCAAAGGAGGCCGCATGGACCTAGACCATACCAGTAGGGGATGCAAGGGACATCTCAAGCATACTACAAGCCCAACTAAGTCACTACCATACCTTCTTGGGGCCCCCTTCCTCATCCTTCCTGGTCCACACCTCCTCCTTGGTCCTTCACATCTCAATATTGAGCCCAACTAGCCACCCATTCATTTCAATCCTATGCTCAGCCACAACCTCAGTGGAATGCACCTTATCAGGGGTGGAGGCCCCAATACAACTCTCTTCCCGCTCTTTTGCCTCCACCACCTACCCAACCACAACTGTTACCTCCTGCTCCACTAAACCAACCCCAAATGCCTACCCAACAAAATCCAAACCCAAATAACAGACAGGCTAAGAAAGTGTATAGTGGGGAACCATCATGCCTAACTTATGCTGTGGAGATTTAGGAAATTAACTTGCAACCTGGGAAAGTTATCCTAAATAGCCAGCCTCCACCAAAGGAGTTTGAGGAAGATAAAGAGGAAAGTGAACCTAAAGCAATTCCACCCTTTCTTGAGAGACTATTCATGACAGTCCAGCCTACCCCAGAAGAAACTGAACTCCTAGGAGAATTGAAACATTTATGTGTGAAGATACCACTTCTCCAAGCCATAAAAAATGTGTCTATCTACAATAGGTTGATTAAAGAGTAGTTCTTTAGGCATCCAGGAAGGCACAAGAGAGATGCCCCAACCATCAATGTCATAGGGAAACTGTCTGACTTGATGTTAGGGCAGGTAATCTGTCCAAAATATTTGGACCCTGGAAGCCTAGTAGTTGATGTCGACATCAATGGCACCATGATCCCACACACCTTAATTGATTTGGTAGCTGCCATTAATGTGATGAAAAAGGACACAATGCTCAAACTAAACCTCCAGGGTTCCTTGAGGAAGACCATTACCGTGCTATAGCTGGCAGACTGCTCCACTGTGACCCCTGACGGGATTATGGAAGATGTGATGGTCTCTATTGATTCTTGGAAGTACCCTGCTAGTTTCTTAGTTCTCCAGCCAAAGGAAAAGCTCCCTGGGTATCCTCTTATTCCAGGAAGACCCTCGTTGTCTACCGGTGATGCCTACATTAGCTGTTGAGCTGCGAACATGACCATAAAGAACAAGCACATGTCCAAATAGTTAATCTTATATCCTCCTGCCCAACCCTTGCTAGAACATGATCTACCTCTATGGTTGGAGAAGGAAGATGAGGACGAAGTCTATTCTACAAGGCTTTGTGCATTAAAAATCGCCATGGGGGGAAACCACATGATGAGGATGATATGATTGAAAATCTGATTCAAAATCCACCTCCTAGTGCATCACCATTATAGGAAATAGTAAGATAAACCCAAAACAACCCCTCAACTGATCTCTGTGTGGCCAACTTCACTCCTCTCCATGTTAAGAATATAGAGTTCAGCCCATAAAGAACCCTGAAAATCAATCCATCCCTATCCGCTTCCCAGGAGAAGGAATTGTGTAGCCTGCAGAGAACACACCTAGATGCCTTCGCCTGGAGTTATAAGGAGATGAAGGGAGTGCACCCTTTATCATGTACTCATCATAGATACATCAAGGAGGATTGCAAGCCAGTCAGGAAAACTCAAAGGAGGATGAATCCAGCACTTAAAGATATTGTTAAGGGAGAACTGTAGAAATTGCTTGATGCAGGATTCATCTATCCCATCTCTGACAGTGAATGGGTCTCTCCTTTGGTGCTAGTGCCAAAGAAGACTGGTAAGTGGAGAATCTATGTCGATTATCAGGAATTGAACAAAGCCACTAAAAAGGACCATTTTCCTTTACCTTTCATAGATCAAGTGTTAGACGGTCTGGCAGGGAAACCATTTTTCTCTTTCCTAGATGGGTTTAGTGGGTACAATCAGATTGAAATCAGTCTGGAAGACCAAAATAAGACCACTTTCACTTGTCCTTGGGGTACCTTTGCATACCGGGTCCTTCCTTTTGGTTTGTGCACTGCTCCAACCACTTTCCAAAGAGCGGTATTGAGTATATTTTCTGAATTGGTTCATGATGCAGTAGAAATATACATGGATGATTTTGCTCTATATGGCTCTGACTTTCAGGAAGATTTGTCTAACTTAGGAAAAGTTCTGGATATGTGTATTGAGATAAACCTGTCCCTCAGTTCATAAAAGTGTGAATTCTTGATGACTGAAGGGACCATGCTAGGTCATGCAATATCTCAGTAAGGACTACAGGTGGACCCCAACAAAATTGCCATCATCCAAAGGGTCCCACCTGCTCAAAAGGTGAGAGATGTCAAAAGTTTCCTAGGCTTAGCGGGGTATTACAAGAGATTCATCAAAGATTTCAGTGAGCTAGCCTCTCCTTTGTTTGGCCTCTTAGGAAAAGATGTCAAGTTCATATGGTTGGAAAACTATTAAGAAGCCCTAGATACCTTGAAGAGCAAGCTCATGACTGCCCCAATTCTAAGAGGCCCAAACTAGGCCCTACCTTTCCACATTCACACAGATGCCTTGAACAAAGCAATAGGAGTAGCCTTAGGACAAATTGATGAAAAGGTACCTTATGCCATATACTTTATAATCAAAAACTTGTCAAAGGCAGAGTTAAACTATACAATGACCGAGAAGGAACTCCTAGCTGTTTTGCATTCCCTAAACAAATTCAGACATTATATCACAGGCTATCAAACCTTTGTGCACACTGATCATGTTACAATTATATATTTAATGAACAAACCAGATTTAAATGCTCGCATTATTAGATGGTTTCTTTTACTACAGTAGTTTGATTTGACCATTATTGATAAGCTTAGTAAAGAAAATGTTGTTGCTGTTTTTTTTGTCTAGAGTAAATTTGCCTACAGGTGAAGAAGGAATGGTCAATGACAAAATGCTAGATGAACACCTATTTTCTATCTCAGTACTCTCCCCATGGTTTTCTGATATAGCACACTACTTCGTTTCGGCACAATTCCCACCACACCTGTCCTTAAAAGAGAAGAGCAAGATAGTAAGGAAAAGAGCCCTTCACCTGGATTGGGGGCAACCTCTTCAAACTTGGCCCAGATTAGATCTTGAGAAGATGTGTCAGGGAGGAGGAATTCTTTGACATCCTCTTGACCTGTCATGACGGACCTTGTGGAGGTCATTTCGTACCAAAAAGAACTTCCTTCAAGATAATGCAAGCAGGCTACTACTGGCCCACTCTTCATCAATATGTGAGGATATATACCAGCCAATGTGATTGATGTCAGAGGATGGGGAAACCTACTCCAAAGGATAAGATGCCCATGCAAACTCAAGTGACCTTTGAGCCATTTGAAAAGTGGGGCATGGACTTTGTGGGTCCTATCAGCCCTCCTTCAAATCAAAAACAATACATCATTGTGTGCACTGATTACCTGACAAAATGGGTAGAGACAAAAGCAATCAAAGCAGTGATATCGGAAAAAATAGTTGAGTTTTTGAGAGAGAACATATTCTACAAGTTCAGGTATCCAAGAGAGTTGGTCATAGATCAAGGTAGCCAGTTCACTTCTAATTTGATTGAAGACCTACTCACACATCATAGAATCAAGCACAGGACTTCAACCCCTTACTATTCACAAGCCAATGGGTAGGTAGAGGTCACTAACAAAGCATTGGAAGGTATCCTGACAAAGCTAGTGAGTAGCAACAAAAAATACTGGGTGGATTGATTAGTTGAGGCCACTTGGGCCTACAACACAACATGGAAGACCACCACAGGGGTTCACACGCTATGAGCTGGTCTATGGGAAGAAAGCTTTACTGTCAATAGAATTTGAATTCAATAACCTAAGGATGGTAGCTCAGCTATACCTAGACCTCAGCCATGCACAGAAAGAAAAATTACTTCAGCTCAATGGATTGGATGAACACAGATTGTAGGCCCTTCTACATACAAAGGTAGTTCAGCTTCAGAGAAAGATATGGCATGACAAAAATATCAAGGAGAAGAAATTCTAAGAGGGAGATTGGGCACTACTCTATGATTCAAGATACAAAGATTTCAAAGGCAATCTAAGGACAAGATAGCTAGGACCCTACACTATGGAGAAATGCAATGACAATGGCTCAGTTCTGATCAGAACCATTGATGATGAAGTCATCCCCATGCTTGTCAATGGACACCGGTTGAAGCTCTACAAGAAACCCCTCTCCAAGTGAGATTTCATTGAAGATTTGAATAAGATAGTGATGGTAGTGGAGCATGTCTTAGCCTCCACTTCACCCACTCACTGAAGAAAAAGAAAAAAGAAATAAAAAATAAGGACTCAAGTGAAAACCTCCATGATGTGCTTGAGTCCCATCATTAGGTTGAAAACCTCTTCTGAGGTGGCCCAACGATGTCAAAAAAAAGAGAAAAAAATAAGATCCCTGGGTGAAAACCTCCCTTGGAGGTGCCCAAGGTAGGAAATTAGGGTGAAAACCTCCCTTGGAGGTGTCCAAGGTAGGCAATTAGGGTGAAAATATCCCTGAGGCGCCCTAATTGTTTTCAAAAAAAAAAAAGAGAAAAAGAAAAGTGAATTCTCATTTGCATTGCAGGTTGCAGGAGGACTACAGGAAGCAGAATAAGGTGCCAAGGGAACCCTGACATCCACACCAGCACCTATCCTACCTTCCCACAGTTTTCTCCATCAGTTTTGGCATTTCATTCACCTTGCTATGCTTCTTTTTCAAAAAACTGTGTTTTCTATAGGAGGCTCTGTGTTTTCTAGAGGAGGCTCCTGTAGGAATTATAGAGAGATAGAAATGGATATAAAAGGAAGTTTGAGGGATAGGGAAGCTTCATAAAGAACTTACAAACCCTCCTATAGTCTTCAAGCCTCCTTGCCATCATGTCCAAGCCTGCATCACACCCCAAGCATCATTTTTCTTCTTATCCAAGAAAAACACAGAAAAAAACAATTTTTCAGGAAAAGAAAAGGACAAAAGATAAGAGAGGAAGCAGCACCATCCACCTCACCTGATGCCTACCTATTAACTCTCCATCTCTATCTACATCTCTCGCTTCCTCCCTGAAGCTCCAAGCATAGAAAGAAGCTGAAGTTCCAAGGGGAGAAATAGCTATAGGAGCTCCTGTAGGAATTCCTGTAGCAGCTGATCCCATCAAAACCTAGCACTAGCAGTAGGAGAATGCACACATGAAGCTTGAGAAAGCACCTGAAGCTTAGACCCATCCAGACAAGAACCTGCGTAAGACACAACCACACATCAACAAGTAGACAACATGCATCAAACGAAATCAAGGCATGCAACAAAGAGAGAGCCACAACACCTCACAACAAATACATTCGGATCACAGGTAAGTAAGTAACCCACTCCTTTATTTGCATTTGTGTAATTAGAAGTCATGAAAAAGAAATGATATGGTTGAGGTTGAATGAGGGAAAGGTGGCTAGTTAACTTGGCACCTTCATCTAGTTGACTCCACTCATCTGAGATGTCACCCAAACGTGCGCACAGTCAACTCAAGAAAGATTTCAAGGATAGGTAGGGGAGAAAGTGTGGACTCTGATGCAATCATGAGGGATGATTACGAGGAGGGGCCATGATGACAAGGTAGGTGGGGACCAATTGTCCAAATATAGCTAATGTATACTTTGCCAGCTCACACCCCATCACTGGAAATATCCATAAAGGGTAATAAGTACTCCTCCTCGAGCACTCTCACCACTTTTTCCTTCATTCTCTCCTTGTAACTCAACTACAGCAGTGTCCTTGTGCCCCCACGGCCTTGTATCCATTGTCCTTCATCGATCTCTCCCATATTCCTGCTCTACAGGAATTCTACAGGAGCACTTACAGGTTCTAGAGGAGCACCTACAAGAATTCTACAGAAGGGACAACAGGCTTCTACAAGAGGGGCAACGAGTTGTTTTGAAGGGAGAAAACAAGGGTTTTAGCATGATTTTGGGTTTGAGGAGGTAGGTTCCATGCATGCCCCCATTTAATATCAAATATGCAAGTAGTGGTTTCAATTTGAGGAGGAAATACATAAAAAAATTATGCTTATTTAAAAAAAAAACACAGTCTCCTCTATTTCTCTGTTTTTCTCAAAAATTGTTGTCTTCGTCTCCACATTTGGTTTCCCAAAAGAGTATAAAAATATGACAGGAGGATTTATGAGAAAGGAGCCCACCAGGCTCCATGCACATCCACAAGTGGTGGACATCTTCACAAGGGAAAATTGGATGAATTTCTTTGAGAAATTCCGAGGGTTTCATGAGGAGATTGCCCAAGAGTTTCCTCTCTTTGTGGTACCGCACACAAGAACTCATGCCACTGTCATCTTTAGAGGTATTTCCATCGAGATAACCCATGAATTTATTAGTAGGGTCACTTCCCTTCCTCTTGGGCTGCCTTGGAGTAAGGATGAGAAACCAATTTGCCACGCTGCCAAGAAAAACATTTTCCAGAAGAATGAAACCCCTGTAGAGGATAAAAATGGCATTAGAAGGGCTAGCATATCATATCCTTGGGATGAGGTTAGCTACCAAATAATCAAATATATTTCCTATGAGGGGAGGTACAACATTGTCTATGGTTATCACTTTAGAATCCTTCATGAATTAAGGTATGGAATGGACAGTCCAGCCCCTCAGAAGCTCAGCATCCCCTACTTCCTCATACAGTCCCTCATTGACTCTAGCACTAAAGTTCAAGCAAGGAATTCAGAGCAGTTAGCTCACCATGGGTTAATCAAAATCCTAGTGGAAGAAGTCCTCCATACATTTACACTCCCTATAGCATGGGAAGTCTTCCGAAACATGACAGCTGAGGATGACATAAAGGCCCTAACCTATGATATTAGTCTTACTAGTAGTGAGGAGGAAGAGCAACAAGGGGGAGAAGGTGAAGCCACTGGTGACTTAGCAGAACAAGGAAGGAAGGAGGAAGAAACTAAGATAGAGGAGGAGAAAGTTGAAGAAACGGAGCAGGAAGAAACAGAGCAAAGAGAGACAGAGAAAGAGACAGAAGGAGGAGAAAAAGAGGAAAAAAGGGCAGAATAAGGAGAAGGGTCCCCTAAGACTCTGGAAAGGGAGGCAGTAGCTACCCTCAGTACACTAATCAAGCTAAAGAAAAAGAGGAAAAGGTAGGCCTCCATGTATTTCAGGGCTAGGAAGAGCACAAGAATCAAAACAGGCAAACCTCAACCCTCTTCAAAAGTGCCAATTACAATTGAAGATTCACCCTCTACCCAAGGAAAAGAATCGCCTTCCAAGGAACCTGTCACATATGAAAGGGGGACTCATAGATCTCCCACATGGAAAGAAAAGGTAGAACTATAGGACCGAAAAACAGTCCTACAGGAAGCTTAGACAGTTCTATGGGAGACACTGTCAAAACTACAAGAGGCCCAAAAGCTTGAGGAAAGGATGCAAGGACAACTAGAAGTAAAGGAGGAAGAAATAGAGCTGCAAGAACCTGATCCCTAGCCTATTCTTGCCTCCTACTACAATCTACTTGAGGGAGGAAGGATAATTCCACAAAAAATTGCAATTCCACTATTCTTTGAATTAGAGAAAGAGAGAATAAGAACACATAAGTGGATGCAAATAACCAAATCCAAAGGAGTTGAGGAAATTGGCCATATGGAAAACAAACTCAGAGAAATGGGAAAGGAGTTGAGTGCTATCAGACATAGGGAAGCAATTACAAGAAGCCACCTTGAAACTGAAAATGAATTGCTAAGGAGGCAGATGCAAGAGAAAGAGACCCAACTGGCATGCATGGCCAGCTTATCCATGGAGGCATTACAATTTAGAACACCAGTAAAATCCTATGGCCTATATCTCAAGGACCAATGGTTACAATTTTAGATAAATACTTTGGCACAAAGAGGCACAATGCATTTCCAAGATTACAGGAAATTTATGGATCTGTGTGACCACAGAGGACAATGCAAAGATGGTATAATTCTACCTACATAACATGACCCTCATGGACACGAATGTGTGGAACCCCAATTCCAGGCTAGGGGACCTACAACTAATGGCCATAGCCTCATGGATGAACCATGAAGAGTTGAGGGAAACAGAAATAAGAAGATTGATGATAAAAGAGCAGGATGAGCCATTAATGTTAAGAGCTGAGCCGTCAAATCCCATGGCACTCATTAGCACACACACAACCTACTTGCTAGTAATCCTGAGATTGCCCCTAGATATATAAGTGATCAGGCACAAGCCATTGCACACTTTGAGAATATGCAAAGGCTAGTTGGGGATGACTGTGTGCATGCATGCATGAGGAGATGGAACACCTTACCATATGGTCCGCAGCCTAGGGAATATCATTCCACCATGAGGATGAAGGAAGCATTAAGAAGAGTGCCAATGTACAAGCGCTCCATGGAGAGGCTCAAGGTCAACTGGATTGGCCTCAAACTGAGTGCCCCACTGCTATTAGGCATGCTGGAAGGCAGAAGAGAAGAAGAAGATGAGGAGCAATGGGAAGAGATATAAAATAAGGCGAGGTTCTATGACAAGGAAGAGGAGACCACATCAAAAGATTGGGATGCTAGGGAGGCCACCAGGGCCATAAAAGATGAGGAGATGGACTAAGTTGCTCAGAGGATGAGCAACACCTTTAGTAGGGGGTGATGATGAGCCTCATAAATAGGTAATTATATGGGCTCATTTTACCTCCTAACCTAGTCAAATCAACCATTCTCTTAGCTTATTGTATGATTTTCTGATTATATTTATGCTTCTGGAGAGAGTTGAGTTAGTTATGATGCCAAGTGGACTAACATGTGTTTAATGCAGATTATTGATGAATTTTGAGGTCAAAGTCAAGGATCCAGTGGACAAATGGAAGAAATAACTTGAAGTGGACAAAGGAGAGGACTTATAGGAGAGAACCCCCCTAATTTATTACTCCTCACCTCGAATTCCCCTTCATTTAGCTCGGAGGACAAGCAGCCAAATCATGCACTAAAAGGTAGCTGAGCAAGTGAAGGATCACTGATGATTATCTCTAGTTTCGGGAGCCAAGCCTCCCCAATTTTAAGGAAGTTGTTGATAGCTTCATTTGTATAAGTAGAGAGGCCTAGGGCCTCACTACGATTATATTTTTGTCTGATTTTTGTTGGATATTTTCTTATGTAAACTCTGCTAAACTTCTAGCTTATTATTTTGTGACAGTTTCATCTAATATTCCTATTGTTTTGGAAATAAAGATGGAATCCTTTTTGAGTTAGCATCAAGTTACCTAAGAGGGCTGAATCTCTTGGGTTAGGGCCCAGTCCAAGCAGCCAAGCTCATCTTTACTTGTATTTGTATTTTTATTTCAGTTTGGAGATTAGGTTGTTGTTAGATGTATTTCTTTTATTGTTAAGAATAGGTTGCTTTTGATGATTCAGTAGTTTGCTTCCATTTTTGCTCTCTATAGTAGGTTAAGTAGTGATAAAAATAAGATTGAAAAGGCTAGAAACAGTGCCTTGTCCTCTCTTCCTCCCTTTGGGACCATGATTTGAGGCAAAGACCCTCTTGTTGCCCCAAAACAACAGATTTTCCTCTTTCATAGGATTTCTAGTGTTTGCAGCTTTTTAGTAGGTTAGTAGTCTAGTTCTATTTTGCTTCAGATATTCTTCATCATGCTCACTTCTTTATTTGTAGTAGTCTTCTTTCATGCTTTCCTTTCTTGAAGCACTTCTCAACATTTCCTTTCATAGATCACAGTTTGGACTACTTTGATGTAAAACTTTTTTTTTCTAGATGCACTTATTTCATTACTTGCTTGATCCTATTAGTTGACCATCCATTCCATTGCAGGATATCTCTTTTTGCAGTAGGTGAGCTTATCATCCATCCCATCCTCCACCTAATCCATGCCCTAAAGGTCGCCCAAGTCTCACCTTAATTCTGCCTTAGTTTCATGCATTTTCCATAGAACTTCTTCCTCTCTCCTCGAGCAAACCCAATCATATTTCTCTCTCCCGGTGATTCTTGGTAGACCCTAGGTGCCCTAACACCTCATTCCAACCTTCATCCACGTTTTCCACCCTCTCTCACACCCTCAAAATAGTGAAAACTGCTCTCGGCCTCCTCCTGTAGGCCTCTTGTAGTTCCCTATTTTCCTCCTGTAGATTTCCTGTGTCCTCCTATAGATTTTTCTGTAGGCTTTCTTTTGAAGGCCGAGTGTGGGAAAGGCCTCAAGAAGGCCACTTGAGACCTTCTAGGACCCATCCACACCATCCTACATCCTCTCGAGCCCCAAAACCACCCTCCAACGCCACCTATTCACTGCCACATTCACACACAATAAATTACATGCATGTCAAATTCACATAGAAATACATAAAAACCCAAAAAGATGTTTTTTGCTTATTTACTTGCAGAAATATCTTAGTTATATGTTGTTTACTTCGTTGAGTAGGTAATGGAATTCCTTTCATGGTTCATAGTGCATTCTGGAAAAGTAGGATTAGTTGGTTAAGTAGGGTTTACTAGGTTTGCTTTACATTTCAGTCTTTCTCCTTTCCGCAGTTGGAGTAGCATCTGTAGAGTAATATTTCTGTCCTCTCATCACGTATAGAGCTTCTTCTGGAACCCATAGAAGTTGGATTGAGTTTCTAGTGATCTTGCATCGGCTGACCAAGTGACAACTTGTAGTAAGAACTAGTACTTGTGCATACAACACTGATGCTTCCAAGTTTGTTACGAACTACCAGGTTCATAAGAGTAATGTAGGCAGCACAAGAGTTGTATCATTATTGCTGCAATACTAGTGCTCACCACTACACACAACAAAATCCATGCCATTGTTATAGTTAGAGGGCTCACTATAGATCTCACCCCAAAGCTCATCAATAGGGTTACCACACTTCCCCTAGGAATTCCATGTGGTGGCCAAGATCTCCTCCAAAATTGATGAAATTTTCTGGGTTTGCTTATTTTTTTTTATGGTGAATCCAAATCTATAAGCCATTTGTCAAGAGGATGGACCAATTCAATGTGCAGCACCGGTGGCACTGCGCATCCATCAGAATTTCCTGTGTTGCATAATTGAAAAATTTGAAATTGACAAAATTGTTCCAAGATTTGCCCGGTTTTGGCTCAAAGCTGATTCATGGTTTACTTTGTTGGGCTAGTGTGACATTAACCAAAATGTTGAGCTTTTCATCCTTATTTTTTCCTTTTAAGGCCCTCCTTAATCTTGCCTTAAGGTGCTTAATCCTTATGTTGCATATCCTATTTCAGGTCAAATAATGGTGGGCCATATGTGTTAGCATCTTATTGTCTCTATTTGTTTTCTTTAGAAGCCCCTCAAGGTGAATGTTAACTCTTTCAAGCCATATTCTCTATCATACTCCACTTCTTGTTCAATAGGAGTCAAGGGAACCAAATGCTCTTTGTTTCTTTGCCTTTGAATTTTTATCATCTCTAACTCCATTTAGCTTTTTTTACCCTCTAACTACTTATTCTCCTACTCTAGATAATTGATAATATATCTAGCTCTAGCCAACTTATCATTTGACATGTGAATATGAGCATCTTTCTCTTTCAAAAGCATGCTTTGACCTAATGATGAGCTTTCAAGATCAATTACCTGAGTGTGATGAGGTGGCACATCATCATCATGCTCCTCAAGCTGAAACTCGCTCTCAACATCATCATCAAGATTTCTCCTGGGACCTTTCTTTTCCCTTTGTCTACCTGCTGCGAATTCCTTTCCCTAGAGCTGTCACTTAGGGTGTCCTCCTCAAAATCAGGGTCACTGTCTCTTTCCATGCTTGTCTCCATGGGATGATGTGGTGATGATATGGTGAATGGTGGATAATAGATGCGGGAAAAGGATGAGTATGAAGAGATTTGTGAAAGGAACAATAGTGATGAGGTGAGGTAGGGGAGTGAGAGGGATGGATAGAGGACCTAGGGTTTTGATGTATGAGCTTAGGGTTTCATAAAGTGATTAGTTTCATAGGGAATATAGGGAAATGGAAAATAGGTTAGGGGAAATGGGATCAAGGGGTAGATTTAGGGAAAATGATAATGGGAAAATGAGGACAAGTGACAAGAGCTAGAAATGGTGAGAAATTTGGTAGGAGACAACTAGGATTTTGAGTTTTAATATGCTAAAACCACAATTATAGAATAAAAACCCTATGTGAGATCAAAAGTGATGTTACTTACTTGATTGGAAAAGAAATGCAGAAATGATGGTGATTAGAGGTGAAGTTTGAGGGTTTTGAAGTGTTACTAGCCAATGCACAGCTCACCAATGCACAACGCCTCTCTAATGTGCAGTGCCAGTGTAAATTAACACAGGAGAAAACGGTGCAACGCCAACCTCTCAATGTGCAATGCCATTTTGTAGACCAGTTTTGGAGGCCTTCCCTATGTCTAAATTGGGCATGTCATACCTCGTTGGAAAGCTTGTCTAGTCTAATTTGCAAAACATCTTGGAGTTTTCAATCTGGAGTTCATTTGCTTCGTTAAAAGTCAAATCTTCCAAGACTGGTCAAAATGTGCAGAATGAGGTTGCCTAAATGCAGAGTGTTGTTGTAGTAAACTTTTTAAGGTCTTCCTCAACTCCAAATTGAGCTCATGATAGATCATTGGAAATATCTATCTATATAGATATCATTTAAATTATCAAAAAAGTCATTTGAACATCCCAGTTTGGTGAAATCTTGATTTTCCCAATGTCACTCCAAAAGTGAATCAATCGTCCTGAGGCCAATGATGTTTTCGACATTTCTCCCAAACCATTAAACTTTTGTAAAAACTGAAAGAGTTTATTATTCTTGGGTCAATGATGGACAAAAACCTCTCTCAATTTTTTCAAATTCATCTTTTCTTTCTCAGAAACATAGTTTGAAGAAAACCCTTGCTAATATGTGGAATAGGGGATTTGTAGAAATGAAGGGAAATGAAGGGGATGAGGGGCTTCTAAATTACTGGAAAATTTTGGGAATTAGGGAGGGATGTTAGGAAGCAGGGGAAAAGTGTAATTTCAAATATTGAGTGAGGGGAGGGGTGTAGAAGGGAAAAACACAAGCCTAACCTAGAAAATTGTCAAATTGTAACAATAAGATAGGGTTTGTGGGAAAATGATGAATTTGAGGGATATCAGTGATGGAAATTGTTTAAGAAGGTATATTAGGGATAGGGGAAGGTGCATGAAAATTAGGACACAAGTTTTTTTGATCATTTTCCCATCCAAGGAAAATTACCTTCAAAACCCTAGGAGAGGGAAATGGGCCTTACCCAAGTACAAATGAAGCATGAACAAGGTGTAAAATGACCCATTGGAACCTGAAATGATGATGACAAATTTTTGAATGATGGTACACTCAGCCTAATGGTGACATGGATTGACACTTGGAAAACTTTGGAAATCAAATCCTAGACCTAAGACCTAGTGATCAAATTTTACTTGAAGACTCATTGAAATGACAAAATTTGACTTTGACACCCTAAGACTACTTTGTAAGAGCGTGTTTGAACAATGGTGGAAGGCTTCAAAGACTGAAACTAGCATTGGCTCCAATGGGGATGGTAGCTTCTTGGAGGTGCCAAGAACCATAGATCTTTGGGAGAAGTAGACTAGTGCCTCGTCCATTGGGAAATATGGTCAATAAACTTCTAAGACTGAAAACTGACATAATGAAAACTAACTAAAGACTTACTTAACTAAAACAAGTACTTACAAAGATTTTTAATGGAAGCAGACCATCGAGACTTGAGGTCTTCAAATCATGATGACAACCACCTGCCTATTGATGAAATATGTACAATCATGTGAAGCGAGCCATGTAACCAATCTAGTAGATGGCTACATACTCAAGTTCTGCTCTCACTTTCCCAGAGCAGGTAGAATAATGTACATGTAGGCAACTCACAAGAACAACTGAAACCAAGGCTTATGCTAATGAGCTAGGCAACATTCATCTTCTCTAATGCTTCCAAAAGAATGCCGAAGGGATCTTGAAAATCCTGAAGCACTAGCTTGTCTTGAGATCCATTAGCGAAAATACAAGTACTCCTTTGATTATGATCTAAAAGAACAATTGGTTATTGATTGATAGGAAGGCATAGAGAAGTATTTTCTTCTGGTATCTGAGTGTTAGATGTAAATTCCTCGAGCATGAGAAATTCTAACTCGATTTCTGGCATATTGTATCTCTCAGGCTCATATTCCTTAATTTCATAGACTAAGCCTTTCTTGAACAGAAAACATTCTTCAAGATTATCATACTTGACCGCCCTATCATCTTCATGAAGGAAAACATTACCTATTCACTGATCTATAAATCTAATTTCAAGACTATCATCATTTTCAAAATTGGAAGAAGCTTCACTAACACCTTCTTGATGATGTGAGCACTGCAAAACTGCAATAGCTTGGGCTGTAACATGACCTTTCAGGAGTTGATTTATCTCATCTTCAGACAAAGGAGAGAGTATTTTTTGTTTTCTTTTGCTCAAACAATTATTGTCTTCTTGAAATAATATTTGAAAACATGGAAAACCTAAATGACAGCCCCTAATTCCCTGGTCTTTTGAAATTTGAAAACATTGTTGATCATCTTCATATGACATGGCAATCTTATTTTCATGTTTCTTATCACACTCATCAGTCATAAGAGGGAAAAATTCAGATGGTTCTTAAAACTCAAAAATAACACTTCTATCATTTACCACTGAGTTATCCAAAGAAGATTTTTCACTTATAAGAACAAGGATCTCATCTTGTTTTTCATAAAAGGACTAGATTACCTCTTCGTGAACACTTTGTTCTAATGAAATGAGAACACTTGGGCCAATAACTTTGTCTTCTTCTTTCCAAACAATCTCAACAACAAAGCTCTCCTTCATGGTATTCAAAACAAGGTACTCTTCATCATCACAATCTGAATCTAAATCTAAAATAACCAACTTGACGTTATCACAATTTGAAATTGAAACTTGATTTCTCTGCATATTGTCTTCTTCTATGAGTAGATCTAAAATAAGACCTTCTCTTTCATCATTTTCCATTGTACTAAGATCTTGATCCTACTGCAAATTTTCCTGAGCGTCTTGATAAGTGTCCTCTAAGCTCTCTTTGTGTTGCTGAAATGGATTTTCATACAGGGCTTCCATGATCTCATTGTCCACGAATTTATCATCTTCATAAATTCTCTCAAGATTTTCAATAAAACTATAAACATGTTTGCAACGGTTCTGAACTAATATTAAGAATGGATAATATTCTTTATACCTTTCGAAGAACATAGTATGAAAATATTTTAAACAGTAAATACAAGTAGGTGGAAAAGTTTCATACCAAGATCGAGCTTCACCTTCTAGAGTGGCCATGAATATCTTCATCAAGCAGTCTTCAAGAAAATCAACCTTCAACTTGCGAATATGCATGTGAAATCTAACCAGATGTAAAGCAGCATCATTCCTATCATCATCTTTAAACATAAGAAAATTCCTTTGCCAATCTACCTTCAAAATTTTATTTGGAAAACTTAGAATGTGATCTCAGCTCATGGGAGCATAGTTTCGATAAAACAAATCCATTTTGATAACAGTGAATTCACAAAGAAATTCTTCAGGCTACTGGTTCTTGAAGAGTAGAGTTGCCATAAAAAATTCTAAAGCTTGGGATTATTCGACATTGGATTCGCCAGCTGATCGTTGTCCCCCAGCAACAATCAGATCTGAACTTGATGCATTTTACTGAAGAACATAACACTAAGTTTCCCAGTATGGTCGCCACTATGTTAGAGCCTAGATCGACCTCAGGCTGAAGGGAGGAAATCTTAGGATAACCACAAACCACGCTTAACCTGGTAGCTAGCCCTACCAGGTCGGGAGAGGGCTCTCTCCTTGTCAATCTCTATTAAGATGACTACAATTACAGCTTGAGATGACTGAAATGAAATTAGATTTTAGGCTAGGTATAGTAGCTCAAGGGTTTTTGGTGGATTTTGATGATTGGTTGCTAGATCAAATGGAGCAGGAAGGTTGGGTCTGGGAAATCAAGTCAGATTTATAAACATGTCCAGTGGGGCGAGATAGATAAGTGTTTAGGCACTAGTAATTGGATGAGATGATGGATTTAATACTGATGAGGAGCTGAGGAGGGCATGAAGAAAACATGAATCCTCTTCAAATTGTTTGATAACATAAAAAACCAAATGCATTCCCAAGACAAAGCACTGTTATTAGTGTATTTTGTCTATCTATACTGATTCATTTAGTTTAGAAGAAAAGGAGAGATTTGGAAACATATAACACTTAAGAAAAACTCATTACAGAAGAAGAAACAATGCAATAACTTGTTATCACAAGAATCCCACAAAAATAGTTGTGAAACTTGGTTTTATTCCTTGCCAACTGCTATAGTGATGTACAATAGAGCTTAGAGCTTGCACAAGAGTCCAACCATTACAAATGATTGAAAAAACACATGATATAGACATCCAAACGACCTGTGCTATCCATCAAGGGTCGAATCCAAGAGATAAGGGATTTTTCAACCATATCTAAACTAGGAACAAGAAAATAAGCAGTGGAACAGCTTGCCTCTAAAACCAAAGAAACCGATACATTCAGTTTTAAACAACTTTTCATTGATGTATATACCCCCTCATGTCATTTTACATCAAATTTACATCATATTACATCATTTACCATGCAACATTTACCAAGAAAATAAGAAGAAGTCAACTGCTAAAGAAACTAAGCGAATTTTCACTTTTAGGCAAAATTGACAAAAATTTGCCTGATGCACAGCACCCTGAGCTTGATGCGCAGTTCCACTTTAGGAAATCCTTTGGAGGCCTTCCACTCATCCACATCAGGCCCAAGTTAGCTTGTTGGAAAGCTCCACCTATCTAGTTTCTGGAACATCTTGAATTTCCTAATTTGGAGTTGATTTGCCACTTCAAAAATAAATTCTCCCAAGACTGCTTCCTGTGGGTCCAAAACGTGGTAGAGAGGGCATTTTTTGAATGTTTTTTTCCCTTTTGGTGGCTAAGATCCCCTCCAAAATTGATGAAACTTTCTAGGTTTGCTTATTTTTTGATGTTGAATCCAAATCTATAAGCCATTTGTCAAGTGGATGCACCAATTCAATGCATAGTGCCGGTGGTGTTGTGCATCCACCAGAATTTCCTGTGTTGCATAATTCAGAATTTTGAAATTGACAAAATTGTTTCAAAATTTGCCTAGTTTTGGCTCAAAGCTGCTTCATGGGTTACTTTGTTGGGCTAGTGTTACATCACCAAAATGTTGTTCTTTTCATCCTTCTTTTTGCCTTTTAAAGCCCTCCTTAATCTTGCCTTAAGGTGCTTGATCCTTATGTTGCATATCTTATTCCGAGTCAAATAATGGTGGGCCATATGCCATAGCATCTTTTTGTCTCCATTTGTTTTCTTTAGAAGCCCCTCAAGGTGAATGTTAACTCTTTCAAGCCATATTTCTCTATCATGCTCCACTTCTTGTTCAGTAGGAGTCAAAGGAACCAAATGCTCTTTATTGCTTTGCCTTTGAATTTTTAGCATCTTTAACTCCATTTGGCTTTGTTTACCATCTAACTACTTATTCTCCTACTCTAGGTAATTGATAATATATCTAGCTCTAGCAAACTTATCATTTGAGATGTGAATATGAGCCTCTTTCTCTTTCAAAAGCATGCTTTGATCTAATGATGGGCTTTCAAGATCAATTACCTGAGTGTGATCAGGTGGCACATCATCATCATGCTCCTCAAGCTGAAACTCCCTCCCAACATCATCATCAAGCTTTTGCCCTGAGACCTTTCCTTTCCATTTGTCTACCTACTGCAAATTCCTTTCCCTAGAGCTGTCACTTAGGGTGTCCTCCTCAAAATTAGATTCACTATCTCTTTCCATGCTTGTCTCTATGGGATGTTGTGGTGATGATATGGTGAATGGTGGATAATATATGGGGAAAAATATAAGTACGAAGAGATTTGTGAAAGGAGAAATAGTGATAAGGTGAGGTAGGGGAGTGAGAGGGATGGATAGAAGACCTAGGGTTTTGATATATGAGCTTAGGGTTTCATAAAGGGATTAATTTCTTAGGGAAAATGGGATCAAGGGGTATATTTAGGCAAAATGATAATGGGAAAATAAGGAGAAGTGACAAGTGCTAGAAATGGTGAGAAATTTGGTAGGAGACAACTAGGGTTTTGAGTTTTAATATGATAAAACCACAATTATAGCATAAAAATCCTATGTGAGATCAAAAGTGAGGTTACTTACTTGATTTGAAGAGAAATGAAGCAATGATGGTGATTAGAGGTGAATTTTGAGGGTTTTGAAGTGTTACTAGCCAATGCATAGTAACTGCTCACCAATGTGCAGTGCCTCTCTGATGCGCAGCGCCAGTGTAAATTAACACACGAGAAAACTACCTGATGTGCAGTGCCCCTTTGATACGTAGCACCAACCTCCCAATGCACAGTGCCATTTTGCAGACCAGTTTTGGAGGTCTCCCCAGTGTCCAAATGCTTATTGGAAAGCTTGTTGAGTGTAATTTCCAAAACATCTTGAATTCTTCAATTTGGAGTTCATTTGCCTTGTTAAAAGTCAAATCTCCCAATACTATTCAAAATGTGCAGAACGAGGTTGCCTAAATGCAGAGTGTTGTTGCAGTCAACTTTTGAAGGTCTTCCTCAACTCCAAATTGAGCTCATGATAGCTCATTGGAAATATCTCTCTATCTAGATATTATTTAAATCATCAAGCAAGTCATTTGAACATCCCAGCTAGGTGAAATCTTAATTTTCCCAAGGTCACTCCACAAGTGCATCAATCCTCCGGAGGCCAATGATGTTTTCAACATTTCTCCCAAACGATGAAACTTATGTAAAAATCGAAAGAATTTTTTCTTCTTGGGTCAATGATGGAAAAAAACCTCTCTCAATTTTGTCAAATTTATCTTTTCTTGCTCGGAAAGACAGTTTGAAGAAAACCTATCCCGATATGTGGAATAGGGGACTTGTAGAAAGGAAGAGAAATGAAGGGGACAAGGGGCTTCTAAATTATTGAGAAAATTCTGGGAAGTAGGGAGGGATGTTAGGAAGTAGGGGAAAAGTGTAATTTCAAATATTGAGTGAGGGGAAGGGGTCCAAAAGGGAAAAACATAGGCCTAACCTAGAAAATTTTCAAATTGTAATAATAAGATAGTGTTTGTGGGAAAATGATGAATTTGAGGGATATCAGTGATGGGAATTGTTTAAGAAGGTATATTAGGGATAGGGGAAGGTGTATGAACATCAGGACAGAAGTTCTATTGATAATTTGCCCATCCAAGAAAAATTACCTTCAAAACCCTAGGAGAGGGAAATGGGCATTACCCAAGTACAATTGAAGCACGAACAAGGTGTAAAATGATCGATTGGAACCTGAAATGATGATGAAAATTTTTCGAATGATGGTACACTTAGCCAAATTGTGACATTGATCGACACTTGGAAAACTTTGGAAAACAAATCCTAGACCTAAGACCTGGTGATCAAATTTTACTTGAAGACTCATTGAAATGACAAAATTTGACTTTGACACCCTAGGACCACTTTGTAAGAGCATGCTTGATCACTGGTGGAAGGCTTAAAATTTTGACACTAACACCATGGAGAAAAGAAGACAAAGCAGATAGTCAGGTGGTAAAAAAGAAAATTCTTTTTAGAAGGTGAAGAACCCACAGAGGATAAAAATTGAGTAAGGAGAGACAGTCTGCCATACCCATGGAGTGAGGTAGGTTACCAACTCATCAAATCTATTTCATGTGAGGGTAGGTATAGCATAGTTTATGGCTACCATTTAATAATGCTTGAGGAATTAAGATTTGGGGAAGATACACCAATTCACAAGAGACTCAACATACCTATTTCTTGATGCAATCACTCATAGACTCCAGCAAGAAAGTAAACGAAGGGAATTCCCAACAATTGGATCACCATGGGTTTATCTGGATCCTCATTGAGGATACCCTCCAAAACCTCTAGATCCCTATAGCATGGTCAATCTTCATAGACTTACTGGTAGAGGATGACATGAAAACCCTCACCTATGATCTTAATGTAACAGTCTGAAAAAAGCGATTTATTTTTTATGGGATTCAAATCTGATGTAAGGTGGCAACCTAACCCATATTAAAATTCGAGTGATAGCACAATATTTAAGTAAGCATGGGTTCAAAAGGTAGATAAAGTCCTCTACGGGGGAGCAACGAGCATGAGTTATAACTCAGGCTCAATCCCTACAATTGACCATGACGTTAAGGTGTTTGACCCAGATCTATGGCCTAAGATTGCTGCGGGGGGGTTCAATCCTGATGAACATCCCATACACTCCCTACCCCTATAGCAGGCCACCACAATCAATCCACTCCAGCTCATCTCTTCCATGTCATCTGCCACCCTCATTCATTACCGTCCACCTCATTCACTGTACCCCGTCACCTCATCTGCCATTCCATAGATACACTATTGTTTATGGCTACCATTTTAGGATGCTTGAAGAATGAAGATTTGGGGTAAAAACACTAGTTCACCAAAGACTTAGCATATCGTATTTCTTGATTCAATCACTCATAGACTCCAACAACAAAGTAAGGGCTCACCATGGGTTGATCAGGATCCTCATTGAGGATTCCCTCAAAAACCTCTGGATCCCTATAACATGGTTAGTCTTCAAAGACTTACCAGCAGAGGATGACATCAAAAACCTCACGTATGATGTTAGTCCTTCTATCACTGAGGAGGAGGCAAAACAAAAAGAAGAGGATACAGAGCAAGATGGGGATGACATGGATGAAGAATAAAGTAATGCAGAGGAACATGATGAAGGAGAAGAGAAGGAGGATGATGCTAAAACAGAGGAGGAAACGAAGGAAGAAATTGATGGAGATAAGAAGGAACAACAAGAGGAAGAAGATAAGAAAAACAAAGAGCTAAGTGGCTTAAGGGACAAAGAAGCAATATTAAGGGATCAACTTGAGAGGGAAAATGCACGGATGAGAGGACAACTGTAGGAAAGGGAAAACCAACTAGCATGTATGGCCAACCTCTCCTTAGAGGCCATCTAGTGTAGGATGCCAGCTAAATCCTATGCTCTTTACCTCAAAGAAAAGTGGCTACAATTTCAGATTAAAACACTAGCACAAAGAACCATCGTTCCATTTCAAGACTATAGGCAGTTTATTGACCTTGGTGACCAAAGTACACTAGAGGATAGGGCCAAAATGGCTGAGTTTTACTTGCACAACATGGCCATCACAGACATGAATGTTTGGGATCCTAATGCTGAGCTAAGAGATCTACAATTAATGGCTTTGGCATCATGGATGAAACATGAGGAGTCAAGGGCTACAGATATGAAAAGAATATTGGCCAGAGAGAAAAATGAACCTCTTTTCATTAGAGTTGAACAATCAAATCCCATGGCCCTAATCAACACCCACAATCTAATTGCAAATGATCCTGAGTTGGCACCTAGATATCTTTCTACTCGAGAGCAAGCAATTTCACATTTTTAGGATATGTTTAAGTTGCTAGGAGAAGATAGTATACATGCCTACGTAAGGAGATGGAACACACTACCACATAGCTTGAATATCAGAGAATATCACTCCCCTCAAAGGTTGAGAGATGCACTCATTAGGACACCAATGTATAAGAAGTTAATGAAAAGGTTGAAGGTCAATTGGATAGGCCTAAAATTCATTCCACCACTACTCCTAGGGATGCTAGAAGGGAGAAAAGAACAAAAGGAAAAGAGGCAGTGGGAAGAAGTAGAAATGAAAGCAGGCTTCTTTGAACAAGAAGAATAGACCACAACAGAAGCATGGGATGTCAGAGAGGCTACGAGAGCCACGAAGGACATGGACATTGACTAAGTTTCTGAGAGGATGAGCAACACTTTCAATAGGGGGGTGATGATGAGCCTCATAATTGGGTAATTATATGGGACTTAATTCACCTGCTATCTTAGTCAAACCAACTATTCTCACAACTTATTGCATACTTTTGATCATCTTTTATTTATGAGATGAGTTAGAGTTCGATATTTTGCTTTGTGGTCTAATGTGCATTTAATGTAGGATTATAGGATAAAAGCAAGGAATTTTAGCAAAGACCTTGGCCAAAACTTGAATGGGACAAGGGAGAGGAATTATAAGATGGAAATCCTCCTCATTTACTACCCCTTCATTTCAATATTCCTCCATTATCTCCGAGTACAAACAACCAAATCATGAAGACTGTAAGGCAAGCGAGAAAGTGGAAGTCAAAGCACCAATTTATATCAAGTTTGGGAGCTAAGCCTCCCTAATTTTAAGGAAGTCATTGGAGACTTCAAATGTATAAGTAGAGATGCCTAGGACCTCAGTAGGGTTCAGACTTTTAATTGTAAAACTTTAGTCTATTTTCAAGTTGCAAGACTTGAGATAGTTTTTAATGTAATTCATTGTTTTGATAATAAGGCTAAGTTTTTTTTTGAGCCAACATTGAGTTAACTGAAAGGGTTGAAGCTCTTGGGTTAGGGCCCAACCCTAGTAGTTGAGGCTCCTCTTTATTGTACATGTATGCTAGCGTAGATTCATGTTTTAATCGTTCATTTTCTTGAGTAGTTGCATTTCCATTATAGTAGTGTAGCGTAGATTAGTTGTGTTTTAGTTTGTTTCCATTTGTGCCTTCTTTCAATTAGCAGGTTAGCCACGAGTTCTTGAATGAATTTTGTTGTCTTGATTCAGGACAAGGTTCATTTCATTGTCATCTTTTTCCATCACTTTTTGCTCATATGCTCAGTTCCTCTAGCAATAAATGTTTAAGTAGAAGCTAATAAGACATGTCTTGAGTAGATTATACCCATAGATTTCCTTACCATCCAATCCACAACAAACCTGACCAATCAATGTCCGATTCATTTCAACGCTTGACTTTATGTGCTCCAGATCTCCACAGTCGATCTGTCTAACTTGATCCAACAGTTATCGTGAATTATTCCACCTACTTTATGAGCTCAAAATCTCTATCGTCGATCTATCATGCCCTCGATCAAACAGCTATGGCATCATTCGATCGCCAACTAGCTTGGCCAATCTCCACTGTTGATCAATCTTGCATGATCCAACAGCTATCGTGAAATCTCATGTGAAGAATTTTTGCACGACCGATATCCGCCCGAGATCATGCAAGAAAAGTGGTTTTCCAATGCTACGTGTCACTCACTTAGGCTAACCACGTGAAAATTAGAAATACATCTAACAACTTTGAGGGCACGCGAGAAACTGCTTAACAGCTATGAAACCCGCTCCATCATTCCGCACGTCTTTTACCCTTCTATCACCACATGACTTGATGTGATCCATCCATCTATTCACTTCATCTCCGTAATACGATCTCTGCCATTCATCTCCCGTTAATCTTGTTCCTCCATCTATTGACTTAACCTCCCATGATAAGATCTCCATCACTCAATATTTTGTTAATCCTATTCGTTGATCGATCCATCCATCTATTCACTTAATCCCCGTGGTAAGATCTTCGCCACTCATCTTCCATTAATGTTGTTCATCCCTTTATTCATGTAATCTCCTACGATAAGATCTTTGCTGCTCATCTTCCATTTTAAGTGTTCATTGATCGACCCAATGGTTCCTATGCATTGTTGCCTCATTACGTCCTCCCTTCGCTGATTTCGATCTTCGATTGCTTTTCTGCTTGACTCCTTCCTGAACTTTTTTCTACATATCATTTAAACACTGCCAATTCTAAGCTTCGTTTTGGTTATTCAATCAGACCCTAACACTGTCCGATCAGCAAAAAACCAGAAAAGTGAAAACAGATTTAGTCTAGTTTCCTTGCTTACTCAGTAGTTTAGTTTTGCTATATTTAATTTTGTAACTTAGATAAAAGCATTATGTTAGTGTTGATTTAGAAATTTTGCTTAGCATAGCTGTTTAAATGGTTAATTAGTATATGGTGTGATTTAGCATTACATGTTGTTTTCTTCATTACTGCAGTAGAGTAGCTATCTTAGAATAGGTTTGCTCTTCTTCCATCAAAGAATCAAGCTTCTTCTGACTCCATAGAAGTTTGGCTTGGAACCCCTAGGGTCTCTCACCAAATGAACAAGTGACAACAGGCAGGACCTTCACTTCTACTTGTGCATATAGCACCGTCACCTCCAAGTTTGTATGAACCCCGAGTTGATAAGTAAAGCTGGTAGCCCAAGAGTTGCAGCATCCTTGTTGTAATACTGGGGCTCATCACTTTTTGGCACCGTTGTTGGGGAGGTGTCTGAGTAGAATGTAAGTACTGCTTTCTTTTCTTCTATGTCTAGTCTGCTTTCTTTTCTTCTATTTCTATTCTCCAATTTTCTGCCATTAGTTTATTTATGAGAAAGTGATCTAGTAGCTTCCTTTCTTTCATTTGTCATTATCTACTTTCCTTTCCATTCTACAAGTAGAATTTCAATTTAGCAAGTAGTTTCTTTCTATTAGTAGTTTTCATTCAATCAACAATTTCATTTATGCAAAGTACTTTCTTACTAAAAAATCTTCCAAAAACCAACCCAAAAACATTTCCTTTCATGCCTCGTAGGAGTAGGGAAAATTTAGGAAAATTCTTGCCAAATACACTCACTACATCCAACATCCAACCTTCTCTCTTCTTCAGTGGCTGTGAACTGGAGGAACCCTTAGGTGAGCAGCCTGACATATTTGAAGAACCTGTAGGGGAATAAGGAGAAGAAGAACCCATTCCTACTAAACCAATGGCTGAAAACCGAAATAATAGAGGGAATAGAGAGAGAGAGTTGAGGGTGCCTTCCCCATCAAGGAAACTAATGGGGAAACTAAGATGAAGAATATAAGCATGTCTGCCCTACCTCATTTCCATGACCTGACCACAGAGGACCCTGACACTTTCCTATTTGAATTTTATATTATATGTTCAACCTATGACTATACAAATGATGAGAAAAAGTTAAAACTATTTCTATCTACCCTCAAGGATGCAGCATTGCACTGGTTCATGGGTTTACCTAGAGATAGCATCACAACATGGGCTCAGATGCAACAAGATTTTAATAACACATATAGGGATTATTGTAGGTCAAAGGCTACTAAATAAAATATTTTTGGGATGACCATGGGCCAGGATGAATCCTTAGAAGACTGCGAAGAAAGATTCTAGCCCAGTTACAAAAGGGTCAGGTGCACACTTGACCCCGAGTCAGTAAAGCTGGTCCTGCTCAGAGGAGTAACGGAAGATCTTCTGGATACCTTAAATTTTTTAGCAGGAGGGGATATATATCAATCACCCTATGAGGATATCAAGGCTATCTTTAGAAACCATTCTAGGGTAGCCAGGAAAATGGGTAGGAGTAGTTAACCTATGGCCAGTACATCATCTTCCAACTCATCCATCAAGGGTGACATTGGAAATATGCTGGAAGATTTCAAAAGTGACATGTTGCAAACCCTTGCCTTGCAATTGGACACCATGAGCATGAAAAGGAAGAAAGAGGAAGTAGAGAGATCGTTGGGCATATTTTGTCCTAGATGCACCAAGAGGCATCCTAGGAACGAATTTCCATTTAACTACATTGATATTTTCTTAGTCTATGAAGAAAACAACTCCACAAACAAGTGCCCTTCTTTACCCAGACTCAAAGTTGTATATCAAGGAGTTGAAGGGGTTACTGAGCAGCTTTGCTACATCAACCAAAGGAGACCTCCTGCGCATAGACCATACTAGCAGTGTATGCAAGGGTCATCCCATGCATATTACAACCCCAACCAAACCACTGGTATACCTTCTTGGGGACCCCATATTCATCCTTCCTGGTCTACACCCCCTCCTTGGTCCTTTACATCTTAGTATCGTTCTCGATTAACCAACCAGTCATTTCAACCTTATTTTTGGCAACAACCTTAGTGGAATACCCCACTCTAGTGGTGGAGGCCTCAATACAACAATGCTCTAGCTCTATTGCCTCCACCACCTACCCAACCACAACTCCTACACTCTTCTCCACCCAAGCAACCCTAGATGTTTGCCCAGCCAAATCCAAACTCGAACAATAGGCAGGCTCAACAAGTATACAGTGGAGAGACATCATACCCAGCTTATGATGTAGAAATCCAAGAGATCAACCGAAGATCTGGGACAATTCTCCTGGATAACCAACCTCCCTCTCCACATAGGGAGGTTGAGGAAGAAATAGAGTAAGGCAACTTTAAAGTAAATCCACCCTTTCCTGAGAGATTAGCCCAACCACTCTAGCCTACCCCAAAAGAACTTGAACTTCTAGGAGAATTGAAAAAGCTATGTGTGAAGATCCCCCTTCTCGAAGAAATAAAAGATGTTCCCATTTACAATAAGTTGATTAAGGAGAAATGCTTCAAGTATCGAGGAAGAAGAAAAAGGGATGCGCCTACCATTAATGTCATTGGGCAACTTTTTGACTTAATGATGGGGCAGGTAATATGTCCAAAGTATTTGGACCCTAGAAGCCCTATAGTAGATGTGCACATCAATGGCACCATTGTCCCACACACTCTGATTGATCTGGGGGCTGCCATTAATGTGATTACCAAGGACACCATGCTCAAGCTCAACAACCAAGGGTCAGTAAGGAAGACCACAATAGTTCTGCAACTTGCAGACCCTTCCAACTCACCCCCGAGGGAAGTGTGGAGGATGTGATGGTCTCCCTTGACTCCTGGGAGTACCCTGCACATTTCCTAGTTCTCCAGCCTAAGGCTAAGCTTACTGGTTACCATCTCATCCTTGGGAGGCCATGGTTGGCCATAGCTGATGCTGAAATTAGCTGCAGAGCTGGGAATATGACCATCAAGAATGGGCGCATGTCCAAACAATTAGTCCTATACCATGCTACTCAGCCTTCTTTAGAGCATGATTTACCTTTATGGTTGGAGGAGGAGGAAGAAGATGAGACTTATTCAGCCCAACTTTATGCTTTGGAAGCAACCATAGGATGATGACAACAAGATGAGAATGACTTAATTGAGCACCTACTCCAAAGTCCAACTCCTAGTTCATTACCATTAGAAGAAGAAGTAAGGGAAAACCACAACAATCATCCAATTGACTTGTGCTTGGCCAATTCCAACCTACTCTGCGTCAAAACCATAGAATTTGGCCCAGAGAAAACTTTGAAAATTAATCCATCTCTTTCTGCTCTTGAAGAGGAAAAGCTATTGAACATGCTGAGAGAAAAGTTGGAAGCCTTCTCTTTGAGTTGCAAGGAAATGAAGGGAGTATACCCCTCAATGTGTACTCACCACATATACATCAAAGAAGGTTGCAAGCCAATCTGGCAACCACAAAGGAGGATGAATTCAGCCCTTAAAGATATAGTCAAAGAAGAACTGCAAAAACTGCTAGATCTCTGGTAATGAGTCAGTCTATCCTTTAGTGTTAGTTCCCAAGAAAAATGGTAAGTGGAGGATTTGTGTCGATTACAGGGAGTTGAACAAAGCCAAAAAGAAGGATTATTTTCCCCTACGTTTCATTGACCAAGTGGTAGATGGCCTGGCAGGGAAGAAGTTATTTTCTTTCCTAGATGGATTCAGTGGGTACAACCAAATCCAAGTCTGCCCAGAAGACCAAGATAAGACCACACTCACCTATCCTTATGGTACTTTTTCCTCTAGGATCCTTCCTTTTGGCCTATGAAATGCTCCTACCACTTTCCAGAGAGTAGTCTTGAGTATTTTTGCTGAATTAGTACATGATGTGGTGGAAATTTATACGGATGATTTTACACTTTATGGCTGTGATTTTCAAGACACCCTGACTAACCTAGGAAAAGTATTGCACAAATGCATTGAAATGAAACTGTCTCTCATTGTAGAAAAATGTGAATTCTTAATGACTGAAGGGACCATGCTAGGTCATTCAATATCTCAGGAAGGACTGCAGGTGGACCCAAAAAAATAGCAATCATCCAAAGGGTCCCACCTCCTCAAAAGTAGAGGGATGTCAGGATTTTCTTGGGTTTAGCTGGATACTACCGGAGGTTCATAAAGGACTTCAGCAAGTTGGCCTCTCCTTTATTTGGGTTGTTGGAAAAATATTCTGAGTTTATATGGTCAAAGAGCTGTCAAGAGGTCTTAGACATTTTAAACGGTAAGTTAACCAATGCACCAATTCTTCGAGGCCCAAACTGGGTCCTCCCTTCTCATATTCATGCTGATGTCTCACACAAATCCATAGGAGTAGCCTTAGGTCAGGTAGAAGAGAACTTTCCCTATGCCATCTATTTTATCAGTAAGAACCTATCAAAGGCTAAGCTAAATTATACTGTGTCCGAAAAGGGACTCCTGGCTGTTGTGCATTCATTAAACAAATTTAGGCATTACATTACACACTATCAAACATTTGTGCATACTGACAATGCTTCAATCAAATATTTAATGAATAAAGTAGATGTGAATGCTACAATTATAAGATGCTTGCTTTTATTACAACAGTTTGATCTAACTATTGTGGAAAAGCCTGGTAAGGAAAATGTTGTTGTAAACTTGCTATCTGGGATGAATCTGCTTGTAGGTGAAGAAGGAATGGTGGATGACCAGTTACAAGATGAGAATTTTTTTGCTATTTCAGTTCTCTCCCCATGGTTTGCTGATATAGCAAACTATTTGGTATCAGCATAGTTCCCACCAAACTTTCCCTCCAAACAAAAGAGAAAGATAGTCAGGAAAAAGCACCCCCTTCAAATGGATTGTGGGCAATCTCTTCAAACTTGGCCCAAATCGAATCTTTAGAAGGTGTGTAAGGGAAGAGGAAGTTTTTTACATCCTTCTGACTTGTCATGATGGGCCTTGTGGAGGTCACTTTGCAGCAAAGAGGATAACATTCAAAGTGTTACAAGTAGGCTATTATTAGCCCACTCTTCATCAGGATGTGAAGAAGTACATTAGTCAGTGTGATCGGTGCCAGAGGATGGGAAAGCCTACTCCAAGAGATGAAATGCCCTTACAACCTCAAGTGACTTTTGAGCGATTTTACAAGTGGGGCATGGAATTCATTGGGCCTATCAACCCTCCTTCAAAGCAAAAATAGTACATTATTGTGTGCACTGATTATTTGATTGAGTGGGTTGAGATCAAGGAAATTAAGGTAGCAATAGAAGAGAAGGTGGCTAAGTTCCTAAAGGAGAATGTATTCTACAAATTTGGGTACCCTAGATAGCTAGTCACAGACCAAGGAAACTAGTTTACCTCCAGCATGATTGAAGAACTGCTCAGCCATCATAGAATCAAGCATAGGACCTCCACTCCTTATCATCCACAAGCTAATGGGCAAGTGGAGGTGACCAATAGGGCATTGGAGAGCATCTTACCAAGGTAGTAAGCAGAAGCAGGAAGGATTCGACAGAGAGACTAGTTGAGGCCACCTGGGTCTATAATACAACATGGAAGGCCACCATTGGATTTACACCATATGAGATAGTCTATGGGAAAAAGGATATTTTGTCGATTAAATTTGAATATAACACATTTAGGATGGTAGCCCAAATAGATTTGGATCTCATTCATGCACAAAAATAAAGCTTGCTCCATTTGAATGGCTTGGATAAATTCAGAATGCAGGCCCTCCTACATACAGAGATAGTTTAGCTTCAGAGGAAGATATGGAATGATAGACATATTAAGGAGAAGCAATTTCAAGAGGGAAATTGGAAATTTTTATATGATTCTAGGTGTAAATACTTTAAGGGCAAGCTAAGGACAAGATGGCTCAGACCTTATGTGGTGGAAAGATGCCATGATAATGGTTTAGTGCAAATCCAGACTATAGATGAAGAAGCCATTCCTTTGCTTGTTAATGGACACGAATTGAAAATGTACAAGAGGCATTTATCAAAACAAGAGTTCATTCACAATATCAATAAGACAGTGATGATGTTGGAGCAAGTTCCAACTCCTCCCCCATCAGGTTACTAAAAAAAAAGAAAAAAGGAAAAAAGAATAAGGATTTAGGTGAAAACATCCATGAGGCGCCTGAGTCCCATCTTTGGGTTGAAAACCTCGTGAGCTAGCCCAATCATGAAAAAAAATGAAAGAAAAGAAGAATATCCTTGGGTGGAAAGCCTTCCTTGAGGTGCGCACGAGAAACATCTATGGTGAAAACCTCTCTGAGGTAGCCTAGGTTTTTTTCAGTAACAAAAAACAAAAAAGGAAAAAGAGAAAAAAACATAATTGTTATTTGCTTCTCTCCATCAATTCCATTGTTTTTTCACTTCATTGCTTCTATTTTGGGTGAAGACTGTGTTTTCTATAGGATCCCCTGTATTCCTACAGGATCCCTCGAAAACCTACAGGGAGCAATCTGAGGGTGAATGATAAGTTGGTCAGGTCCTATAGCAGCCTATCCCACAGAATATCAATCATCAACTATAGGTCTTCACTAGGATGATCCAGGAGCTCCAGAAAGTAGACAACAGATAGTAGAGGAGGAAGAAGAATGGCCATGTAGTAGATAAACAACGCATCACCTCTAATCTTCGACGGCTACAGCATGGCATCGAGACCACAGGTAAGTATCCCGCTCACTAACTCATATGCATAATTTGATAAAAAGTTGTAAAGGCTACGAGGTACTTGGTTTATAAGTGAAAAGGTGGCCATTTAACTTGGCCACCTTCGTTCAGTCATCCCCTACAAAATCGGGTGTCCTCTGACACGTGGCTGTAGTGAATTCAAAGGAAGAGGAGGAGTAGGACAAGAAGTGGTTGACTATGGATCCATGAGGTGAGAGTTGATTACGAGGAGTGGAAAACAAAACATCATTTGCATGCATTCCAACATTCGACCTCCTCGAAAATCCCTCACTCAAGTCACGCTTATAACTTTTGCCACCCACCGGAAGTAAGGATCCATCATTCTACAAGAGAATTTCTACGAGAGCATGCATAGAAATTCCTACATAAACAATCTACAAGAGCAGTCTACATGATACATAGAGGGAGTCCACAAGATAGGCAAAGAGGGGTTCAAGAGCGAATATCTCGAGAACTATCCACTGCCACCATTCTTAATAGGTAGGATCTAAAAATCCATCCCCATTTAAAAGAAAATGAACTAGAAATCCTCTAAAATATAGTGGGTATAACAATTGTGGAAGGTGAATTACATACACAGGAAAACTTTGTTTTCTCCAAAATTTAAAATTCTTGTGTCAAAGCTCTCATTTCCTCCTCAAGCCTCACAAGAAAGATGACAGGAGGTTTTAATAGGAGAGAACCCACAAACACTATGAGGATACAACAACACCCCCATGTGCTTGAAATCTTTATAAGATACCAATGGATGGGGCTTTTTGAAAAATTCATAGGGTATGATGATGAGGTGGCTCAAGAATTTTCTCATTCCCTCACTCCACACAGTAGAATCCATGCCACTGTTATAGTTAGAGGGCTCACTATAGATCTCACCCCAAAGCTCATCAATAGCGTCACCACACTTCCCCTAGGAATTCCATGGAGAAAAGAAGACAAAGAAGAGAGTTAAGTGGCAAAATGAAAATTCTTTTTAGAAGGTGAAGAACCCATAGAGGATAAAAATGGAGTAAGGAGGGACAGTCTGCCATACCCATGGAGTGAGGTAGGTTACCAACTCATCAAATATATCTCATGTGAGGGTAGATACAATTTTGTTTATGGATACCATTTTAGAATGCTTGAAGAATTAAGATTTGGGGAAGAAACACCAGTTCACCAAAGACTCAGCATACCCTATTTCTTGATGCAATCACTCATAGACCCCAACAACAAAGTAAAGGAAGGGAATTCCCAACAATTGGCTCACCATGGGTTGATCTAGATCCTCATTGAGGATGCATTCCAAAACCTCCATATCCCTATAACATGGTCAGTCTTCAGAGACTTACCAGTAGAGGATGAGATCAAATCCCTCACATATGATGTTAATGCAAGAGTCGAAAAAAAATGATTTATTTTTTATGGCATTCAAATCCAATGTAAGGTCGGGCCCCGACCCATATTAAAGTTCGAGTGATAGCATAGGATTTAAGTAAGCATGGGTTCGAGAGGTAGATAAAATGCTCTGTAGGGGAGCAACGAGCATGAGTTATAACTTAGGCTCAACCCCCGCAGTTTACCATGATGTCAAGGTGTTTGATCGAGATCTACGGCCTAAGATTGCTGCGGGGGGGCTCAAATCAGATGAACATCCAGTACACTCCCTACCCCCACAGTGGGCCATCCTAATCACTCCACTCCATCTCATCTCCTCCATGTCATCCACCACTCTCATTCATTACCGTCCACCTAATTCACCGTACCCCATTACCTCATCTGTCATTCGATAGATATAGTGTTGTTTATGGCTAGCATTTTAGGATGCTTGAAGAATTATGATTTGGGGTAAAAACACCAGTTCACCAAAGACTCAGCATACCCTATTTCTTGATGCAATCACTCATAGACTTCAGCAACAAAGTAAAGGAAGGGAATTCCCAACAATTGGCTCACCATGTGTTGATTAGGATCGTCATTGAGGATGCCCTCCAAAACCTCTGGATCCCTATAACATGGTCAATATTTAGAGACTTACTAGCGAAGGATGACATCAAAAGGCTTACCTATGATGTTATTCCTTCTGTCAGTGAGGAGTAGGCAAAAAAAAAATGAATAAGATACAGAGCTAGATGGGGATGAGATGGATGAAGAAGAAAATAATATAGAGGAACATGATGAATGAGAAGAGAAGGAGGATGATGCTAAAATAGAGGAGGAAACTGTTATGAAACCAGCTCAAGAAATATAGAAAAGATAGATCAATGCCTTAGAAATAAGCCTCTTCATGGGGGCAACCTCCTTCACATTACACAAATGAACAATTCTTGGATGTACAACTTACAAGACCTCCTTGCTATATATAGGAGTTTAATGGGTCATACTATAATCAGAGCCGACATAACAATAATAATGTAAGGGCACAATAATAACAATAGTGGGCTTCTATGGGGCACAATAATAACAATATGGGGACTACATGGGCACAACAATATAATAAGGGGGTTGTACTAATACAATAAGGGGTTACACTAGTAGTATAGGGACCTAACATGCCCCTTTCCTTCAAAAAGTGTTGTCC
>APFE030266059.1:34030-48910 GCA_000404065.3 Pinus taeda | reverse complement strand
TCTGATGATGCTCCTTCTGCAGAGGTGAAAACCACCTCAATTGAAGGTGGGGATGTGTACTTGGCTTCTTCAAGTACACATGTAGATCATGAGGCATGGTTGATTGACTCAGGTGCATCCTTTCACTTCACTCCCCCTAGAGAGTGGTTCTGCGAGTGTGAGAAATATGATGGCAGTGATGTCTTCTTAGGGGATGATAGGAAGGCTAGAATCGTTGGTCACGGAAAAGTAAAGTTGAAGTTGCAAGGTGGAAGGGTTAGAACACTTCTGGGTGTTCTACATATTCTTGCATTGGCCAAAAATATAATTTCTATAAGAAAGATGGATGATGCAGGTGTAAAAATAGTGTTTGAGAAGGATACCTGCAAGATGGTTCAGGGAGCAATGGTATTGATGCAGGAAGTTCGGATTGGAACTTTGTACAAGCTACAAGGTAACACCGTTGTTGATGGGTACAATAGTTCCGTGGTTCCTGAAAGTGGAGTAGAAAATCTAGTGGTCTCTGGAGAGAAGATCATGTTGTGGCATCAAAGGCTTGGACATATTGGAGAGAAGGGACTTCGAATACTTCATGTCAAATGTAAGGTAGAAGGTATGAGTAATAGCTCTCTGGATTTTGATTTCTCTGAAAATTGTGTATATGGGAAGCAGAATCGGGTGAGTTTCCCCTCTAGTGCTAAGAGGGCGAAACATATATTAGAACTTGTGCACAGTGATGTGTTTGGACCTATGAAGGTTCCTTCACTAGGTAAGTTTGTGTACTATGTATCATTTATAAATGACTTCTCACTGAGTACATGGATATATTTCCTTAATTATAAATATGAATTCTTTGATAGGCTTAAAGAATTTAAGGCTCTGCTGGAAAACTAAATAGAGAAGAAGATAAAGGTGTTGAGGACAGATAACGGTGGAGGGTTTTGAAGTAAGGAACTTGTAGAATTCTGTAAGTGTGGTATAGCATGATAGAAGACTACTCCATATACACCTTAGAAAAATGCAGTTGTAGAAATAATGAACAAGACGTTGATGGAATGGGTAAGAAGCATGCTCAGTGGTGCCAGGTTAAGACAAGAATTCTGGGAAGAGGCAATGGAGATAGCATGTTACCTAGTCAACATAGCACCTTCCTCAGTATTGGAGGATAAGACTCCACAAGAGGTGTGGACTGGTAAGAAAATCTCTCTTTCACATCTGAGGGTATTTGGATGTGATGCATATGTACATTTTCCAAATGAGAAATGAACGAAGTTGGATAGTAAATCTGAAAAGTGCATCTTTATTGGGTATAAGGATGGTTTAAAGGGTTATAAGCTTTGGACCCAGTAACAAGGAAGGTTATGTATAGCTGAGATGTGGTGTTCAGAGAGGTGAAAGATGTTATTAAACATGAAGTCCAACCAAAGAAACCTGAGAAGATAGAGTTTGAGCTAAAGGAGGAATAATCAGATTCTATAGAAGAGGAGGAATCAAAAGATGAAGAGCCACAAACTCCGGGTGTGAGAATATCAGTTCGAGAAACAAGGTAGCCAGAAAGGTATAGTCCATTTGCTTTTTGTTCAAATTTTTCTTTATCTATTACTGATGATGATCCCAGAATTGTGAAGGAAGTAGTAGATTAAGAGGATGGAAAACTCTGGAAAGAGGCCATGGTTGATGAAATGGCATCTTTGCACAAAAAATGGCGCTTTGGATATGGTGGAGTTGCCGGTTGGAAGGAAACCCATTGGCAGAAAATGGGTGTTCAAGAAGAATAAAAATGCCAAAGGAAAGGTGGAGAAATACAAAGCTCAGTTGGTAGCAAAAGGTTGTTCCCAGTTGCAGGGAATTGATTTTGGTGATATTTTTTCTCCTGTTGCCAAGGTAATTTCTATTAGATTAATTTTATCTGTTGCTACTTATTTTGATTTTGAGTTAGAACATATGGATGTGAAGACATCATTTATTCATGTGGATCTGGAAGAGGAGATATACATGAAGCAACCTGGAGGCTTTGCGGTGAAGGGTAAGAAAGAACTAATACACAAGTTAAAGAAGTCTATGCATGGGTTAAAACAGTCACCAAGGATGTGGTATCAAAAATTTGGTACATTTATACAGGGACTTGGCTTCACCAGAAGCAAAGTAGATCACTGTGTGTATTTTAAACTAATTGGTGACTGTGTTATTTATCTAGTCTTGTATGTGGATGCTATGTTGCTGGTTTGAAATGACAAAGAAATTATTCAGGATTTGAAGACCCCATTGTCCTCCAAATTTGACATGAAAGATCTTGGTGTTGCAAACTATATTTTTGGCATGGAAATTAAAAGAGATTGGTCAAAGAGGAAGCTCTGGTTAAACCAGAGGAAGTATGTTGAGATAATATCGCAAAAGTTTAATATGTAGGATAGTAAACTGGTGAAGGTTCCTATTCCTGTAGGTGTAAATTTATTTGCTAAACAGTGTCCCAAGACACAAGAAGATGAAGAGGATATGTCCTATGTTCCATATGCAAGTGCAGTCGGTAGCATGATGTATGTGATGGTCTGTACTAAACTAGATGTTTCACATGCAGTGGGAGTATTGAGTAGGTTTATGTCAAAACCAGGGAAGGAGCATTGGACAACAGTGAAGCGGGTTTTCAGGTATTTGCATGGCACTAGTGATTATGGTTTGTGCTACCAAGCAATATCAGGATTGGACAAAGTTTTGGATATCTGTGGCTTTGTTTATGCAGATTGGGCTAGAGATTTGGATCAGAGAAGATCTACAAGTGGGTATGTGTTTAACCTATTTGGAGGTGCAGTCAGTTGGATGAGTAAGAAGCAATCTGTAGTGGCACTATCAACGACATAGGTAGAATACATGGTAGCCAGTCATGCAAGTAAGTAAGCAGTTTGGTTGTAGAGATTGTGTTCAAGTATGGGGTTAGTACAGGGACCTATAAGGATAGATTGTGACAGCCAAAGTGCAATTTTCTTAGCAAAGAACCCTGCTTACCATTCAAAGACAAAGCACATTGATTTTCAGTATCACTTTGTGAGGGATATGATATAAGACAAAAAGGTGTTGTTGGTAAAGGTGGACACTTTGAAGAATACTGCATATGCATTGAAAAAATCTATGAGCTCTGAGAAGTTCTCTTGGTTTATAGAAACAATGGGTATTGTAGGGCTAGATAAATGACTAAGCTCTCTTGTGGCCCCTTGTGGAAAGAAAACAACAAGTGGGAAAATGTTGGGTTGTGTTATATTCTTTCCACGAATAGCCCACACAATTAATCAGGGAGGTTAAAAGGGGGGTGAAGCCCCCCCTTTGTTGCACCGATTGTGTATCGGGGGGAGTCACAGGGAGTTTGAGGGGTACCCCGGGGGGAGTACCCTTATATTCAAATCCTTTGTACTATTTAAACACCTTTCAAGTCGAACAAGAAACCTATTACTCTATCAATCAAGAAAATTTCACTGGTACCACGTGATCTGAAATGGGGGTTTGATAACCTGTTATGTTTAGAAGAACCCCCCCCTCAGTTTAACAAATAAATGATCTAGCTCATATATGATATTTTCATAATTAAATACTTGAAACAAGTGTATGTTTTATTTTAACATTTTAATCTCTTTAATTCCATTTGTTTCTGTTGATATTAAACACATATAACAACCATATAATGCAACAAATAAACATCCACACATAAAAACAAATTTAATCTAGGAGTTCACCCGAATATTGTGGGCTACGTCTCCTTGAGCTTTTGTCATCTTGACATGGCTCTTTGGGATTATGGAAAAGTTTCTTTTACAAATTCCACACTTAACTCCAAAGGTTACTGAACTAAACCAATGGGCTTAGAATACCATCTATATGCCTGTCATGGCTGTCATCACTCTGCAAACAGATCTAAGCTCCCTTAGACTTGATTCCTTCAATCAGTGCCCTAAGCTACCCTGAGCTTCTTTATGGCACTAACTCCTTCATAATTCTTTAGTTGTCACTGAAACCTCATATCCTATCTACGACACATATCAAACACCGAAAATAGACTGAACATTTGCTCAAAATGAGAACTGCATCCCCAAACTAGGCCTTCCTCCATGGTTGGCACTAGGCTGCCTGAAAATTCCCTGTAGAATCCTGGCATTTAGAAGTCTCCAAATGCTTATGCAAATCCCTACAATTGATTTAGAATGCTCATTATAGTTAGGAACGATTGTTGGTTCACTAAGAACGAGTACCGGTAGCTCCTCCAACTGCCTCCAAATCATAGTTGCCCTTAGCTCCAAACTCTGCCTAGATAAAAATCTCTATGAAGATGACTTCTTCAAACTCTCTCGACAGTTCAATTCGATTTGGAAGGCTCCAATTAGCCGAGCTAGCCTCTTTTCTCACTCTCTCTCCCCCTCTGGTCGAAAATTGCTCCTAGAGTGCATTTAATCAATATCCCCTAGGGATACTCCACTCAATTTGGTGAACTACACTTAACTCCTGTTCAATATAGCATTGCACCCTTTTTTTAGCCACTCCGCCAAGCTGACTATCAGAGGTTTTCCATTAGAATAACTGTTTAGTGTGCATATGTGGTGGTATAACCCCAGTGGTTAGGGATAATCCCAGCAGTTGTGCAAAGCTACATTTTTACAAAATTCGTACGTGGACCTATGGGTTATGGGCCCACGTATACATCAGAAGCATTTCAAATAGTGGAATCTCCATCGTCATTCTATCCAAATCGATCCAACGGATATCGCATTGTCTGCTCACCAACTAACCCAGATAATCTCCACCACCTATGTGAACTGTCCAATCAAATGGTTGTCACGCAATATCGCGTAGATTCTTGCACGACCGATATCGCATTGCGAGTGAGCGAGAAAATTGGTTTTCTCGTGCTACGTGTCACACACTAAGGTTAATCGCAAGAATTTTAGAAATGCCATTTCCAGCCTTTAAGGCGTGCAAGATACCACTTACCACTTGTCGAATACTACCCACATGCTCAATACGGAACTTAAAGAAAGATGTTTAAGGAAAGGATTATGCAGTTTACTGGACTTTTCAAATTGTGATAACTCCTTCATATGGTATCATTTTTTCGAACCATTGATGGCACCAGAATTAGGAAGACGAGATTTATCCAGTCATTCAAGTTCAACACTCTTTTGAACACTTTGAAATTTGAGCTATCACTTAAGGTCATGGATCAATATTTGATCATAGGGTCTAGGTATTTTGGGGAGATTGTCCTCCTAAGAATCGAATCAGATAGTTGTCCGACAACTTGATGGTGGGGGAATCTCTTCTTCTTCTCCTAGGTCTTTTGAAACATTTTTCTTTAATAATATTGGTGTAGATTGGAACATATTTAATGGCCTCGAGAAGGGGTATATTTATACAAAAAATCTTCAATTATCTCAGAAGTTCAACCTCTTCTAGGGTGTTCTAGTTAGGGTGGACCAACCTTTCAGGATAGCGGGGTGAATTTACTTGAGGGACACTCTCTTCTTTCTCTTCTTCAAACTCTTCAGGTGGATAAGGTGGGTGATTATCTGGGAGCACTCTCTAAGATTAGAGGTTGATTTCTTGGATTTCCACAGTACAAGCATGCCAGGATGTTTCCACACTATAGACATATTGTGCCTGATTATTGTTTGGGTTCGGATTGGGTTAATCAGGAATTTCAAGTTACTTAGGTGGGATATGAAGAGCTAGCTGAGGTTGAGGTTGGTTTGGAGGTAGTAAATTTGGAGGCTGGTTTGTTTGAGGCCTCCACCCTTGTGAGGGGTTGCCCCATTGGGAATATTATGGTGGATATGGATGAAAATTAGGATTGAAAGGCTAAGGAGGATACTGAGGAGTATAATACCAAGTAGGAGGTGTTGATCATGGTGAATGAGTGGAAGGGTACCAAGGCTGGAAAGGTGAATTCTAATTTGGATTGTAGTGAGGATAATGTCCACCTTGCATGCCTTGTCGATATGGACGTGGTACTGCGGGTCTCCTTTGGTTAATGAAGAACAATTTTTCTAACCCACTCTCTACACCTCCATGGTATACAACCTTTAGGTATGGTAGAAAGCCTCATTTGTCTATTTCATAATTCTCCTCATAGACTAGGTAGACTTCTATGACATTTAGTGGGTATTCACTCTTGGGATGTATTTTAGTACATCTAGGGAAGAAAATGGGCAGTGCCCTTTCTGCTTTCTCTTGCTTTCTTTTTATTTACATAGTATCCATTTGCAAGGAAAAGGTATGCAACATTTCACTCTTGAAATACTCCAACATGTTCCCTATCTTGTGCTTGATGGATGTTGTGGAGGGAGAGGAACCGACCAAGTTTTGGCTAGACCTACCCTTTTTCGTAGCAACCCTTGAGTGATTCTTGCATACAATTTTGATGTCATCATAAGATAATTGGTAGATATATCCTCTAGATAGCATGTTGAGGGTCTCCATTACATCTTCCCTGATCCCTCAAAGAATAATTAGCTTGAGTGATTCAGGATCAAGGGTAGAGTTGGCCCTCCTATAATTGAGTTGAAACATTTCCTCATAGTCCTCTAAAGATTCTTTAGGTCCAATGGTCACCCTAAATATTTTCTCTTTTGTTTCTTTGGACCTATAGTAATACTGATATTTTCCATTGAAGGTTTGCTACATTTGGGCCCATGTAGTGATGTTGCCTCCGTTAGATCCATAAACTAGCACAAGGTTGCATCTTTGAGGGTAGAAGAAAACAACTTCAAGTTCTCCTCATCATAGGCAAAGTCATAGATCCTACAAACAACAATAGATTCAAACATGAAGGTGTCAAGATCTTCAGAGGTTAGGCCAAGGAAATGTTGAAGGGATGTAGGGATTATATATTTCCTTCTAGCCTCTCCATTGGCTTCTCTAATAGGGAAACACTCATTGTTCTTTTTTTCAACCATAGTTTGAGTAGGTGAGATAGGTTATTCTTCTCCAATAGACTCTTAAAAGGTTTCAGTTTGCTCACCTATGGGTTCTTCTAAGTCCCCTATATTCAGAGAGGGAAGTTCGCAACCACCAAAAAAGAGTGAATGTTGGATGCTTGTGGATGTGGGTGTTTTTGGTAACAATTTTCCTTGGTTATACCTACTCCTACAAAGCATGAAAGAACACATTTTTTTTTTTTTCACTTTTAAAAACAATAATATTGATGCAAAAAATAATAATAATAAATAATAATAATAATAATAAATAAAAAATAATAATAAAATAAAAATAAAATAAAAATAAAATAAAATAAATAAATAAAATAGAAAAATAATAAATAAAATAAAAATAAAATAAATAATAAATAAATAAAATAAAATAAATAAATAATAAATGCTTAATAAAAAACAACACCTACTTAGACACCTCTCGAGCAACAACACCAAAAAGTGGTGAGCCCTAATAATGCACCAAGATTGTTGAAACTCCAAAGGGCTCCTCAACTCAAATTATCAACTTGGGGTTCATACAAACTTAGAGGTGACAATGTTATATTCATAGTAGGTTAGGTTATACTCATGTGACCCTCAATCATGAAATCAGATCAAGATATTCAGACACCATTCCTCCAACTAGTTATAGTGAAACTTCTTATGATAGAAAAATTGAACCTGATTCTAACTATGAAAGTGAAAATTCCACTCATTCAAATGCAACTTCTAATTGTGGTTGCATGAAAGAGAAAGGGCTAGTCTACTTGCAAAAGTAAAACTACTCTACTTTGCACATTTAATCAAATCAATAATCCACTTGCATGTATCATTGATCTACTCTACATTTGCTTGAAAATAAAGAATCTAACTTTTAACATGCTTATGTAAAAACTAATTCTTTCTATGTTTTGCAGTGAATAAAGAAGGAGGTTGGATAGGTATAAGAGCTACTCTTAATCATCGAATCACAAGTTGGGGGTCATTATTCATCCTAACTAGGGTAAGGTAAAAGTGTGGAGTTAAATAGGTTGAGGAAAATAGTGCTACAAGCCTGCTACAGGAGGTTATGTATTGCTACAAGAGGTCATGTTTTGCTATAGGAGGGGTTCCAGGAGCCTTGTGAGGGTAGAAATTGTGTATTGTGGGAAGGAGAAAATGGATGAAGATAAGAGGAAGTGAATGAAGGTTGGTGAAGCTCCCTAGCCAAGGACATCTCGAAGGTCTATCTTGCATTAAGGTTGATTCTCACAGTGTCTTCTAATTGCCTTAACATAATGACAATAGAAACAAAGTTTGGGAGGAGTGTGAGGTAAAGAGGGAGAACATGGAAAGGTCCAGGTGGATATAGAGAGATGTGCCCACCCCTGTAGATCAACACAACCCCGTAACAATCCAAATACATGCATCAAATGACCAATAACACATTGAGATAAACTTATCATGAAAGGATGAGTTGACTTTGACTAAAATATATTCTATTCCATAACACTGTTTGATCACTGAACTAACACCTAAGTTTTAGAAAACATGCAACGGGAATACCACTAAAATCCATCTATTTCTTAGAAATCATAAACAAATATTTTTGGACTGAGATTGTAAATCTTTCAAATCACTTTTCCCACAAAAGAAGTGATAGGCAATCTTGCAATCACAAGTTTTTATAGCTTAACATCTATTGAAACAAGAGAAAGACATGAAATACTTTGAAATCATAAAAAATAAGAAATATAGAAGAGGGAATAAAACCTTTGGGTTGGACCCAAACCAAAGGGTTTCAACCCTCTAAATTAACTCAAATGCAGATCAATGAGAAACTTCTCATTGACAGAAAATAGTAGTCATATACATTACATGAAAGTGTTGGCTTGATGGGCCCTGACCCAGGTTCAACATTAATTAGCCAAGCAAATGCCTACACTACTAGCCCTTTCGGAGTCAATCCGCTTGGGATTTATACCCCAAAACTTGGGCTTTTAACCCCAAAATTGACTCTAGGGGACTTGTTCCCAGCAGAAAGTTAATAATAACAATATTAAGCACTAGGCTCAATTTCTTCTCTCACCAAAGATTTTTTTTTTAACCCTAATCAGCCTTCAACTATTTTATTTATAAATAAAGGTAGCTAATGGCAACTCCCTTGAAAATAGGAGTGATTCCCTCCAAGAGCTTGAATGTTTTGGATCTAGTACTGCTTCAGCATCACATGTACTTGGAGTTACTCTACTATCAGCGAATTCAAGCTTGTGACTAAGGATCCTATGATCTCAAGCCATGTTAGAGAGTTAGGGAGGTGGAAAATCCCCTCTATATTCTCTCTTAGTTGTCTCCATCAAGCCCTTGCATAGTAAATTCCTAAAAAATGCTTCTTTTTCCTGCAATTTGATCGCATTAGGCCACATACTATGAGAAACACCTTTTACTCTTCTTGCTAAGAATATTATGAGTAAAAATGAAAATTAGTGTGAGAAAAGGATAATCCTAAGGGCTTGAGGATAACATAATGACCTTCAAAATACACCTATTTATGGGACCCATCACCCAATAGAGTTCATTTTTTTTTACTTGTATTATTTTCTCATGTGCTAAGTTTGCAGCTCTCGAACAAGGTATGAGGATCCATGAAAGAATAATTAGATGAGGGTTTAAGTGTCATATCTTTGTGGCTAATTCCTTGATAGAGATGTATGTAAACTTTGTAAGCTTAGAGGAGGTTCGTGAATTGTTTGACAAAATGCCACAACAAGATGTTTTTCCATGGACTATGATGCTTGTATCTTATGTAATGCAAAAAGCTGTTGATGAGGTATAGTGGCTATTCAATAAAATGTAAGAAAAATTTTCAGTAGAATGCCTAAATGAGAAATTGTATGAGGAATATGATGGTTGCATGGTATGCCATGAATGAACATGGGGATATAGATTCATAAACAAATTATCAAAATTGGGTATGAGTTAGGTGCTCATGTGGTAATCTCTTGGCTTGAAATGAAACATGTGAGGTGATAAAGCATGCACACAAGTTGTTAGACCATATGATCAATAGATATATGGTCTACTGAAATGCAATGATTTCACAATATTCCCAATGCAGGCATGGAAAATATACTCTAGCACTCTTTGCACAAATACAAGATGTTGGACTGAAACCCACATGCACAAATTTGGTTGGTATTATTTCTGCATGTAGCCACATAGGCTTGGTTGATGAAGATACCATTATTCTAAATCCATGAATATTAGTTGTGGCATTAAACCTGATTTCTATGCTTGCAAGGTATTGTCACTACTAAAACACCCTCCAAATTTTTTTCTATGTTTCAGTCTTGGAGCCTACCTGTCACCATGTGAAGTGTCACTTTTAGTCATCAAGTGTCATCCTAAGTTTTCACACATTTTTCAAGTGTCCATGCCTCTTCCTAAGTTTTTTCATATCAGTAACAATAAGTCTACCACACTTTTGAGCCATAACACACTTTCTAGTCACAAAATGGCTCTTATGTGTCGCAACTGCTCATGTTTTGTTTATTGCACTTGGAGAATGTTTATGAATTGGCATTTTTATGTATGTTTCTTAGTCTTGGGTATTCTCTTAGTTGTATTAATGAGTTGATATGTATAAAACTTGATCTTTGTTATGAAAAAGTTTCACGATTGCGGACAAAGGTGAATTCCTGAGATTTGGTGGTCTGATCTAGAACAACAAAACACAAAAATAATGAAGTTTTCCTTGTTGAAGTTAGAGTATGGGAAAGAATCCTACCTGGAATTTGTAGCAATATTTCGATTCTCCCTCACTTGTAAGCTCCAATTCTAGCTCTAAGCGCTATAAATAGAACCTCCACACATGATTAAAATAAGCAAAGGATCCACAACATCCACGTAGCATAAGCTTAAATCTCTATTCAATGAATCAACATGGCATTGAAATACATGAGTGCAAACATAACAGAAAAAGTATAGGAAAACAAGATGCTATTTGTATTGACAGATATAGGATAGAGTTTACAATCGTAAATAGTAGTTGACTTTGTAGAAGTCTCCCCAATTTGACTTGTCCTTTGCTGTCACAAACAACACCTCAACATGAACCCTAATGCATGAATATGGTGACTCCTTTAGGCTCAAAGAAGCAACATAAAGGTACTACCAATCTCTTAAAGCCAACGCTAATGCTATGGAAGGCAGTAAATCTATAGAATGAGTGTGGTAGTTTGGGAATTCTTATCCAATTACTAGTCTAGGCTTGTGATCTACTTAAGAGGGGAAGGTGAGATTAAGGGATAAGAGATAAGGTATCCAAGATAGGATTTGAGCTCTCTATCAAAGGTAAATGGCTAAAAAGAGCTTAGAAGCTTCTTGAAGAGGAACCTTCAGATTTTATTTTTATTTTTCCTAAATTTCTAGAATCATCACACCTATAGAAGGGAGCAACAAGTGTTGACCAGTGTTAGTGAACAAGCATGCAACATGAGCTAAACACAGGTGACCAGTCATGAAAGGAGCGTTGGGGCTAAAAATAGTGCTTTTGGGCAATTGTTTCCAGAAGATCTCACTTTTTGGAGAAGTGGTGCTTAAGTATTTGTGAAGGGACGAGGAAAAAATGTTCAAGGATGTTGATTGATCCAGTTTGTAGGCATATTGACTGGATGTGACAAAATGGCTTGTAACAGATTTCCCCCTAAAGCACAAAGTTCGAAGAAGTATATAATGACTGAAGTGGTTTACCTTGTGATAAGTGTGGATCAAGAATAACTGGTAGTGATCATCATATGTTACAATACATTTTTTATCATGATATCAATGCTAAGGGAGGCATACCCATACTCAAAATATAAGCCATATTACATGTACATTGATAATAAAAAAATTCCTTTGATGACATAGTGTGGACCCATGCTTGGGTAATATTTTATATGAACATAGCCATCATAATCTTTTATCTGGTATCAATCTTGAAAATGTAGCCCATATGGATGAAACTAGATCTAGGGTCTTCTATTTCATTCACTTAATCATTTGATAGTATGAGTCTAACCATGCAAATAAATGAGCTGATGTTGAACATGGTAGACACCATATGATTACCGACTAATGATGGAATCCATTAACAGATGCAAGAGAAACCACCAATGATGTTAATAGCTCTCAAGGTACCATAATATAATCTATGTGGTATGAGTAGATGAGCTAAAGTCAAAAACCACACAAAATCTTTTGGTCGAAGGTCAATGATGAATACATGTTGGTGAAAGGAAGGAAACTTGACATTGAGGCATGCAAGCTCCAAGTTACCAAAGGGATTTTCCAAGTCAAATTCTTGGATAATGAGCTAATGTTGATAAGAATCAACACATCATAGGAGGGCCTTGATGTGTCCCCCATTAACGACATAAAATAGGTGTCAAGATTTGCAATAGAATGATGCTAATGTGGAACTAGTTTAGTAATGACAGACATGAATGAAGGCTAAGGAGTATTATAGTAGATAGTAATTGAAAGACTTCTCTTGAACATATCAACAACACTTAATGAAGTTGGCAGCATTGAACCAAAAATTGGATGTGAAGGCTTTTAATATGGTACGATGAACCAAAGAGGCAAGAAAATTTTCCTACCCAACAATCAAGGAGATGAAGTGGAAGAGTGTCATCTTCGAGAGTGAATTACTACTAGTAATAAGTCAAGTACCCTATTTTCTCAATTCCCCAACAATTTCTGATCAATACCTCTTTATTTTTGACAAGATTGAGTAGGATAACATATGCTTGATCTATAAGTTCGTCCTTTAAATGAATCCCTCTTAGTATATTTAACAAACCCTGAGAAGGAATGGTTCAATCTTGTCATGTTCAATGATTCCAACATTGTTTGATGCTTTTATGAGTCCAGCAGAGGTGTAACTCGACTTATTTTTCATGTTTAGAGAGTTTGAAAAAGAGGAAAAAATGAAAACTCGAAAGGTTCCTTTTCGTAAAATTGTCTCTTGAGTTAGAAAAGGAAAAAACAATACTCAGGAGAAACTCTTTTATATGTTCAACTAAGGTATTCATTTTTTGTAAATAGTCTATCTCAATCCGGAAAAGTGTTAAACTTATATTAGGTAGATGCCTTTTCATTTACTTTAACGAGTTCGAAAAGAAAATTACTCGACAATATTTTCATGTTTAAGGAGTTTGAAAGAGTTGAAAGATGAATCGACCTGGAGGAAAGAGTGGTATAAAGGGTAGCAACTGGTTCTAATCATGATGGAACTACTCAAAACAAATAGAGGTCAAGAGGTTGGCTAATAAAACCGGTCATTGTAGTGATTCCTTAGGAAATGTTAAAACAACCAAGTGAAAGCATATGGTTGACCAAGCTGATGGTGATGATGGAATGAGAAAACCAAGGCTCGTCTGGAAAAAAAGAGATGATGAAAATGGAAACCAGGAGAATAGGTTTCATTTTAATACAAGCTTGAAACAAAGGAAAAACTATGCTTGAGAGTGGTTTCATTTTTACAGAAGATTGAAAGAGAGAAAAGATATGCTTGAAATAAGTTTGCAAGGCCCCAATATAATAACTAAATTATAGGCACATACCCCCCAAGCTTCATTTCATTCTCCTTAGTATACTATTTGTTACTAACAAGAGGATGGAAAGAAGGCTAATTTACGAGATCAAATGAAAGACTCGATTGGGAATTTATGAGATCTAATTAAAGACTTGAATTAGAAGTGGATTTGTTTCATTTTTTAACGAGATTGAAATAGTAAAATAACTATGCGTAAGGAACCTTATTTCATAATTTTAACAAGCTCGACACAAGACAAGGAAATCTACTTTGACACCTTGTTTCATTCTTTAACAAGCTTGACATAAGAAAAGGAACTATGCCCACCGAACATTATTTAATTTTTTAAGGAGCTTGACATAAGAAATGGAAATCTACTTCGGGATATTTGGTTATATTAATCATGGCTCCCAAGAGACAATGGCTTCCAAGAATCTCTCATCAGATGCAAGAAAAATGTTCTGGAAGGGATATATATCAAAGGATCAAATGGAAATATCAAGTGACAATTCTCCCAGTATATTATGCACGACATCACCTACTAGATCATCTATAGATGCGGGAATGGAACAAGTTCCCACATAATTAACTTGTCGCGGGGGAGATAACATTTGCATATAAGGACCATTTAGGGAAGCTAGTTCATTGCGAGTCAAATTAGGACCAACAAATGAAAGCTGGTCAATGGTCATGATTCTTCCTTCATGCAAGAAACACATCACATGAAAGAATGAAGAGACAAAAGATCCCATGTCATAAATGTAGTCGCACCTAGGGACTAAATTAAAATCCAAAGGGACATGGAATTCCATCACATTGATATAGAAACTATTTCCTCCCAGAGTAATAGGAATCTATGGAAGTATCCCTAATGGTTGATTGGTTCCTTTATTAAAATCTAATAGATTCTAGGTAATGGGCACAAGTTGCAAAGAACCTAAATCTTTCCAAAAATTTGAGGATAGAATACTAACATGTGCACCTTTTTCTATGACTATGCCAGATACGTCCATATTATAAGCCTATACTATGATCTGGAAGGGCACATAAGGAGGAGGATGATATCCTACTAGTCAACTCTAATCAAAGGAATTGACCATACTACTTGGAGGGAGTATCGTGGGAGCAAGAGAACTTCCCACTTATGCTATGGAAACAAGAGAACTTGTAGGTTTTAACCATGTACATAAATTACCTACAAACGAATTCTTAAAAAATAGAAAATAAACAATGATGCGAGCTGTTACACTGAAATTTGTCACCATGACTATCTGCAGTTAATATGGCTCCATCAATAGTCATATTATCCTCCTTGTCAAGCCTAATACCTCTGCTCTTCATGTCAAGCTTCAAAAAAGAGAGAAAGTCACTAAAAAACATGTTTATCTCTGG